>JAHWFP010050980.1:8134-39172 GCA_023313725.1 Lithobius niger | reverse complement strand
TAATGGAAAATCGTCTAAAGTCCCTGATTAGCTCGCTCTGCTCACTGCGGCTATACATATGACATCAGAAACCGCAGGTATACTATTGTCCAGTTATCGTTTATCCATTATACGATTATCCATTGTAAGATATTCCGTTATGCGGAGAGCCTATTAGACAATTATCCTATCAGTAGACGATTTTACAGTCCGACGCCTCGGTGGTGAATACTTTCATAAACTCAACGAACAACTCAGCGGCGCTGAAGCCCCACCTCATCAATATGTGGTTCGTAAATGCTCGGTGAATTTTCCGACATCTCAGCGTGACGTCACCGATGAAGCATCGTACTCACCGACTGCAGGAGCTGGTTTTTTGCCCTGAAACCGCCGACTAAATATGGCGGACGTGCAGTTGTTCTTCGCTAGGATTATTATGCACACGTAACTAACAAATTAGGGCGACTGTCGTCACACAGAGGGTCCCCACTAATCGAAATAGAGGTAACGAGTCACTCATCTATAAGAAAGAAATGTATTTATCGGGCGGTATTTAATTTAAAACTGCTTAGCAACGGGCCTTGACGACGCGAGCATGACTGGTAAGCATCTTGGGAAAAGAGGTAATTTATGTTGGTATCAGGTGCAACATGCTATTTACGTATAGCAGGGCGCAATACGAGTGAACGCTCGTAGTGCACCTTGCAGTTACATAAGCAGCTTGAGCGTTCAGCCAACTACCGCCAAAACCGGAATTTGGATGAAGGCCAACAGCCGGGTAACGAGCCAGCCCTCCTGTTCAAACCAGTCAGGACCGACTCGCACCAGTTAGCCGGTTACGCAACGTAATGCCTCAGGCCACTTCTATTGTTCTGGCCCCACTATAAAACGTGGGACTTGGGCAACCGAAGGGCCACTTGGTGAAGGAGGAACAACTCGAAAGGTTGGTCCTCCTGGAGCTGAACGTGAGGGCTGACAGGCTGCAATATGTCAGTGCCTAATATGTGCTACTCTGTGTACAGACCCCTAGCTGTACAGTAAGGAGTGAATTGCGCTCGAGTATATCTTGAAACCAATCGTCCACTCCCTGAGTAGTTACACAGGGTAGAAGAATATATAGGTAGTGCTACTCTTTTTCTCACAACCGTAAACATTTGGACGAAAGAAGTAGCCTACCTGCTTTCAACGATTTACCGCCAGAGGGCGCTGTCATCATGTAACAGGATGCGCGAAGCATCATAGAGAATCATAACTATTTAGCGTCTCTAAAACAAATTGATCACGATAAGAATACAAAATTAATGGCTTAAAATTTGTCATAATTCAGATTGAAATAATTTTTAAAAAGATCAGAACTGTGTGAGCAAGTTTTATTTAAAAAAAATCCAATATTCAAGTTTAAAACGGGTTGTCGTTACGAGTGGAGCTAAGTATAACGCATGGTTTCGTGTTCCGACAACGTCCAAGAAGCGTTGTTCAGGCTGCAGCTTCTTCCGTGGTTTACGCTTAGTGTAACGAACTGTGTACAGTTTGAATCGAAAACAGAATAAGTTCTTCAACTTCGGATGTTGCCCACGCACGAGTATTTCGTCAATATTTCCGTAGGTATTGTCGCAATTATCATGGTTACCATGGCAACGATGACGCCATTTTTTATTTCAAGTTTCGCCTCCTACGAGAACCTGACAAGTGCTGCCTTCTAGTACCGTTGGTGGAAGCAGGTCTTAATTTCAACACGTTTTCAGAAATGCGTCACTACCTACTATAATCTACCCTGGTTAGTATCATAAACGTGCATTAAAGGAGCCTATAGGGCAGTGACACAACGTTGTATTATTGTATATAACTCTATGCTGGAGCCGGTAACTGGGATAGCTGCAAGGGTCACTGGAGGGAAAAAAGAAAGCGTCTTACTGAAGACAATGCTGTTAAGAGTGGACTTTTTTAGGCCTATAATGCGCGATTTTTATCCATTTGTTGGCAGTTGCTGACATTTTTAAGCAATCTATATTTTCCAATTACTACCTAGCAGCATAAGGGATTAAACAACGTTAAGGGAGTAAACAACGTTTTTTCAAGCCTGTGAAATCCGCTCTCAAAGCACTGCTTGACTAGAAGTGCCGTTGTTTAACCCTCCATTTTAAACTAGTGCCCCTTGCAGTTATCTCTCTTGTAGCCATATGACGTCACATGACGCTGCTCTATTGATTCACCGAACGACAGGCTGCAGCATCTAGCGCCGTCTACCATTATTTAGTTCTATTTAGCACTGGAGGTCAAAAAGCAAAGGAATGCGCAAAGAAATTTCTTTTCACACAACAAACTAGCCACGTGCCTCCTTAATTATTGAATGTAAAGTTGGCGCGTCCCCTTCACTTGGGAGCAAGCGGTCAAGGTTAACGATATCACTGTCACAAGATGGTGCCCATCAAGCGGTTCAGAATCTGCGTTTCAAAACGGTCGATATATGTATAGAAAAAAGCGCCCGTGATGTCGTTAGGCTTAATGTTACCGATTGCTTCATGGTGCACGTGGGCGCACCAACTTTACACTCAGTAATTAAGGAGGCACGTGGCTTGTTTGTTGTTGAAAAGAAATTTATTTGTGCGTTCCTTCGCCTGTTGAAAGTAAGAGCTAGACAGAACTAGATAGAGTCTAAAGATGCTGCAGGTTGTCATTTGTGGCAATCCCCCTTTAAACTCCACCGTTACGTATATCGAGCCGTGACGTTACCTTTGGCGGAAGCAGTTGGTTTTTGTGCAATCAGTCGGTGAGTTTAAATAGATATTCGATTTTTCATTTGGCACCAAAAAGGAAAACGGCAAGAAAAGGTTGAAACCCAGGCGATACTCTCTGGGCGTTTTAGATGTGGCTTCAAACATTTACCTTTAAGTGGATGGGTAGCTGCGAGCACTATAGGGCGTCAGATTCGATAGGCGTCCTGGTCCCAGCTCAACATCTCTGGCTTCGTACTGACCCAGGTTCGATCCTGGTGATGGGATGTGTATATGTACGGGTTTTTCTCCGGTTGTTTCCCGCCCGTTGCGCTAGTGTTTCCTCCGGGTACTCCGGTTTCCTCCCTCATGCGGCAAAAAAAAAAAAAAACTTTAATAATGGTGGTACCTCTTCCACTTAACATCTGTCGCTTGGGTCTTTGGGTGGGTGGATGCATCGTGCATCGCGTCTTTCTATTTCTATTTCTTTTCACCTTTTCAACTCCTATACCACGAGCCACGGCTTTTTACCGTGACGTCATCATGAGTTACCCACTGACGAACGAGAATAGCGGGTCTTTGGCCGTCTGATTGGACTAGTCCAGTCACGTGATACTGTGCGTCACGACAAACAGCCTTGGCGCGTGGTATAGATGCAGCACCGTAGAATCTTCGAGCAATATAAAGAAAATAGCGGTAAATAAAAAATAAAAAAAGGAACAACACTTCGCAGCAGCGCCGCAAATTTTCATTAACTAAAACGAGATCACGTGACCCGCATCAGCCTATTGGATGACGGAGAATCTGGAACGTGGATGCTGTGTTTAGAATATGGGCAACGCTATCGAAATATGGTGAAGTGGCGCCTTTAAAAGAAGTCGTCTGAATACA
This sequence comes from Lithobius niger, assembly GCA_023313725.1. Lineage (NCBI taxonomy): Eukaryota > Metazoa > Arthropoda > Chilopoda > Lithobiomorpha > Lithobiidae > Lithobius > Lithobius niger. The sequence goes on along the minus strand of JAHWFP010050980.1, from coordinate 35,588 downwards.
ATGCAGTCTTCTAGGAGTTTGTTAGAATGCCGAAAAGTGCTCCGTTATTGGTTGAAGACTTCGATACACATTCAACCCGTAACCGTATGTGTCTTCAAGTCCTTTCTCGGTGAACCTATAGCCGCATTACATTTTGTAGATGCCGTGGACGTAAATTGTTTGACGGTCACAATGTTTGATTATATACCTTGCTGATTTCTAAGATTTATGGACTGAAGTTTCCTTTTGACAGATGTAAACCGCGGGTAAATAATTGACGTGCATCTTTACAACAAAGAAAAAAAAAAGTAAATGTTTTGTCGAGGCATTACTGTTTTTGCTACGTTCTCGGCTTCGGCGGTTCCCACTAGAGCTACAATTTGAAGACAACGGAAAAAATTCTAGGCATTGTAAAATGCCCTCATTTCTGTTGTCGTTTGTCAATTACTGCGTAAATGTTTCTTTTTTTTTACCCCTCCTGTTCTGCGGGTTCTTGAATGTATGGTAAGGAAATCGATTCAACAAAATAAAAGCAATTACCTTGGTTCGCACCAGTGCCCGACAAAAAACGTCGTTGAGAGGGAGCGCTTTTTATTTTATTATCACGCAGCGAATTGAAAAAATAAATAAATGATGGCTGTACGTCAGCATGGCGATTCTAATGGATTTTGGCGTTAATGGAAGCTTCTTTCTGAACGAGTATATAAGACTTTATCAACAGCAATGCTTACGTGAGGCATACCACAATTTGCACCTGCTAAATGCAACAATGTAAAATCGAGTTGTTGTTGTTGTTGATGGTCGTGGTGGTGAGACGGTAGTGGCACTGCACCGTTTGCACGGATTGCCTGCATCCTGCTTTGTGACACTAGTTGCAGTGTGAAAATCCAAGGGCACTTTCTGAAGAAGAAAACAACAGGGAGAAACAAGTAAACAAACTTCCGCTACAACATCCGGGAACTGATTGTTTACAGCGAAGCTTGTTCCTTAGTATATGAACGTTGCTGCTCCAGTTATCAAGCTTCAAAAAAAAAAGGTCGTTAGAGTATAATGACGTTCAAAAGACAACATGAACATTCGTTACCGATATTTCAGCAGCTAGGTATTCTGCCAGTTCGCCATTTATAGTATGCGTAACTATCGAGTTATAATTCGTTTTCGGAGGTATAACACTCATGCTATAACTCGTTTACTAACGAACTACCACACTAGACGTGAATCGAACAACTACGTTATTCAGCCTAAAGTCAATAAAGAAAGATTGCGTAAATGCAGCTATTTCCTTGGCAGCAAGTTATACACTATAGTGTACCAAACAACTTAAAAGAAATTGTTGAGATTTACTCATTCCAAAAATCCTTGTTTAAATGTCTACTGGGCCTAAGTAGTGACTATAGAAAGGTTATTCAAGATTTTAAGCTAAACTTTGTTTCGCAATAAGTATAGCTGACTTTGTCAATATTATTAGCACATGTTGTAAAGTTTTGCAGCAAATTTTTCTTTTCATAGAATGTTTTATAATTTCTTGTATGGTAACCCACATCCCACACGCGGGCATCAGCTCTTGTGGATGTGGGCACATACTGTACTGCTTTTCCAGTTACCCCAAGAGACCTACTCCCGGTCCTTAAAGCTATATCAGCCGGTTCCTGGCAGCGAGAATGGGACTCGAGCACTGTAGGTCGGGCTCTGTATAGCGTTCACCCCTCGGTTTCAGTCCCATGAGCTCTAAACAACTTGTTTAGGAGGAATGCAGCTTTGACTTCTAGGCTTCGAACGGGGCATTCGCATACGCTTGACTTAAGTTTCTACAGGCAGGGAAAAAGAGTTTCACTTGGAAATATTTTTTTTATTTAGCCTTTTTTAGTTTAGCTTTTAATTTCGGCTTTTAATTTTAATTTTTGTTTTGTTTTGGTTTCTAATTTTAATTTTTGGTTTATTATTTTTGCTTTTTTTTAAAGTTTTGTTTTGTTTTAATTTGGCTTTTTAAAAAAATGTTTGCTTCTAGCTTTTCTTCCCTAGATTTGGCCCAGCACTGTATTAGTCCCTATGTGTTACTAATCTCAATTCTCACGACTGGTGAAAATAAACGTCAAGTGTGCCGTAAAAAAAAGTTATATGATTGAAGTTTCACTTTACTTGTTAAAATGTGGGCGGATAAATATTGATGATTTTTAATTGAAACAAGCAAATGTACAATTAAGAAAATTGCATCTGTTTAAGTGCTGCAGTGCTTTACCAATTAAATTATTGTTAAATCACAACAGCACTTAAAAATGTACAATTTTCTGAATTGTGTACGTTTACTTATAGGCTATTTCAATTAAAAATCATCAAACGGGGAATGGGGGGGGGGGGCGGGCTGATTTTGATATTTCAAATCAAAATCATCCAACGAAATGAAACTAGTAGCCAGGGCCGAATCTACGCATTTTTTCGGGGGGAGGGGGGGGGAAGATAAACCCCTTTACCCCCCCCCCCAAAAAAAATAAATAAATATAAATAAATAAAAAAAATTGCGTAGCGTTGGCCCAGGCTATAGTAGTTTCATTTCGTTGGAAAACCATGTTTCGGCCAGTAAATTCAGAAACTAATGGAAATTGACAGAGATTAAATAGTTACGTTTGGCATCACCTAGGCAACACACTATGCAGAGGCTTAGCGCAGAATACGGCCGGCCAAGAAAAAAAAAAACAAATGCCATACGAGTACCTGTTGGTTTGTTGCTCGCTTGCTTTTTTTTTCCTGGCCGGCGCTGCTCGTATTTTGTGTCAAGCTAGTGGCATAGTAGGCCTGCTGACAAGGTATTTCCCAACTCTAATAAGCGATTATATTGCTCAGCGACCATTACAACATAACCGAAATATGCGAAATCACCAACGTATTTTGTGTTTATTGTCTGTGATGGTGGCGTAGATCGTGGTAATATATAAGTGTTATTGAATAGTTATTGAATTCTCCTTGCCAGTTATGCCTAGTGTAGATGCCAAAGTTCTCCAGGCATTGTTTTTTTTTTTGAAAGTATTTACACTCTGGTGCAACCACGAATGGCGTAGAGTGATCAGCGTCTCGGTACAGTCCGCCATTTTCGTTTTGCTGGCGCAGGCTGAGGCTGGAATGTTTGTGATGTCACGACCGGTTGTCTCTGATTGGTGGCGCTCACCTGAGCGACCGTAGCGGCAGGCGGAAATGTTCGGCTCTCCGAACTTCGACGGCACCGCGCGCCAATCTCTTGCCGCTGACCTAGTTTCCATTGTTACCATGCCGCTTACCGCGCTTTTGCCGCGCGGTAGGCTCTAAGCGCCGGTGCACACGTGCGGTCGCCGCTGCGGTACCGCATTTGCGGTTTGGTTTACATGCCATCTGTTGGATACTGCACACGTACCTGCGTCGACGTTGCGTTACCGCCCGCCGCTCACCTGCCGCTCGTGCGGTCGTTTTGCGCCGCAATTCCCCCCGTCAACGCAGCGGTACCGCAGCGTTAATAAAACACAATTGCGTCTCTGAGTACCTTGGATGACTTGAGCGGTGCACACGTCCGGCGTTTACCGCAAAAGCGTTACCGAAAATGGCGTCCAATTTCGAAGAAATAGACATGGAATCGTTTATTGGGGGAGTAAAGAACTATCCTGAAATATGAAATGTTGCTGCAGAAATGATTGAAGACTCATTGGGAAGTAATTAAAGAATTTATCCGAATTTTGTTAGTTAATCTGCAAGGGATGTATAACATTTTCCCCTGGTACGTCTTAAATTAGTACATCATTGTACCAAAATTCGTCGCATTGGTTTTAAAATATATTTGTTGTTCACTAGGTAGGCGAAAAAAGCAACATCGTCTCATTGGTTTCAAACTATAGTTTTTTGTACACGAGGTTAGGGAACCGAACGCGCACCTACGTCATCGAAGCGGCAACGCAGCATCAACGCGCGTTAATAAAACGCACGTGTGCATTGATTGGATGCGTTACCACAGCAGCGCCGCAGCGTCGCCGCAGCGTTCAAAAAACGCACGTGTGCACCGGCGCTAATGAGAACCACCCTTTAGGCGTCTCACGAAAACAAAGCGAAGCTCCTTCTAGTTTCGTCGGGTGGGGTCTCTCCACCAGCTGCGACGTTTTGTCTTGCGGCAATTGTTTAATTTGGTGCGGCCACCCTAACTATTTTAGCTTATCTTGAGTCATTTCAGGCATTTCATTTCAGGCATTTCATTTAAGGCATTTCATTTAAGGCATTTCATTTAAGGCATTTCATTTAAGGCATTTCATTTAAGGGCCTAAGCTAAGTCAAGAGTCCCCAACGTTAATCAGGTGAGCCTACAAGCGCTCCAACTATCCTCATAAAAATTAACCCGTAGTTGCATGAATCAATTTCTGATATATATTTTTTTTAATTGTTGGGTCAGTCGTGGGATTCGAACCAGAATTCACTTGGATTGGAGACGAGGACGCTGACCACTAGGCTGTTGCTGCTCGCTTTGCTCGGGGTCCCCGGGGTCACCTCACAAAGCTTGCAGGGAGAGTTGGGACTTGGTTTTTTTTTTTGGCATTTAGTCAACTGTTGCCTATCGGAACTTGTATGCAACTTGGGGTTAAAACATAACAAGAACTGAACCACGACCCTTTACCTTATTCCATCAGCTTAGCTTAATTTGGATTCACTTTTTGTGATTCTTGTAATTTTGCATTTAAACAATTTTTTTTTACATAAAATGAATGATACTGGTTAAGACTTGAAAGTCTTATAATAATGTAATTTAAAAGAAGGTCGAAGGCTGTCATTGGCCTCATTGCCGAGATACTTTGTTTGAAAGAAAAAAATGCTCACCACTGAGATTTGTGGTTCGGCACCAACAGCAGCTCACGCCTTCCCTGCAGTTGCTCCGTGCCTCCCAAGGGAGGTGCGCCTCACCGGTTGGGAAACGCTGCAGTAGTGTATTTCCATCGTATTGGATGGCGCAACCTCCATTTTTGTATGCGAATTAATAGAAGCCGTACACAAATGATGTCACGTGAATTTTGCCCTTTTTTTGACTCCCTCACTGTAATATTTTGTCACAACCTTTGAACCTCCCACTCCCATTAAAATGATGTCAAAAACGGCGAACCCACCCTCCCCCTCGATACCGGTGAAGGCGGAAAGAATTTAGGAAAACTTAGGAAAAGAATTTAGGAAAACTTAGGAAAAGAATTTAGGAAAACCCCGTATATGGCCGGTTTTATATGGGCGGTTTTATAGAGCATTCTAGTGATTTCCCGTTTTGCATGAAAATACTGATTTCCCGTTAGCAGTAAGCCAAACTTTCATTGGATTTAGTTAGATTCAAGGTTAAGAGACATAGCGGCCTAAATCCCGTTTGCATGAAAATAGTGTGACTGGAAAAACATATGAAGTCACCCGTACTGTGCCGTTTTGTTACGTTTGAATCATTACTTATACAGAACAGACAATTCCGTTTGGCAGACATTCCTTCTGGACACACAAACAAAAGAAATAAAAATAGTAGTGGGAATCTCGGTAATCAGGCTACACACAAACAAACAAATATTACGATCTTAGTTATATAGACTAGGACAGCCCTCCCCCCTTTCCCCGTATAGCCGGTTTTTTATAGCATTGTTGCGATTTCCCGATTGCATGAAAATACTGAATTTTTTGCTAACAGTCGCCCAGGCTTTCATTAGATTGTCGCCAGATTACGCAGATTCCCACTCCTAATTCTATTGAAGTCGTAGTGGGAATCAAGATAATTTTTTCGTTTGTTGAGCATTGTTGAGCATTGTTGTGATTTCACAATTGCATTAAAATGCTGTGATTTCCCATTAGCAGTCGCCCAAGGTTTCATTAGATTTAGTTAAATCAGGATTAAGAGACAAAGGGGCCTAGATCCCGTTTGCATGAAAATAATGTGCGTCATCATACTGTGTCTCTTTGTTGAAAACACAGTCCGAATCATTACGTATACAGACAATTCCGTCATTCATTCATTCATTCATACAGACATTCCGTTTGACAGCGATATAAACAAACAAAAGAAAAAGATTGTCGAGATTCCCACTGCGGACGCACGAACAATTGAAATAAGAATTATGAGTGGGAATCTCGGTAATCTGGCGACACACAAACAAATATTATTATTTTCGATATATAGAATCAGACAAATCAGTTTGAAAGGCCACAAACGAATGAACGAAGAATAAGAACCGGGAGACAAATCAGTTCTGTGTCCCACTGCGCACTTTCCATTGCGGACATCAATAGAATAGAATTAGAAGTGGGAATCTCGGTGATCTGGCGACACACAAACAAATATTATTATCTTAGTTATATAGATTTGTCCTAAATTTCCGATGACTTTTATTTTTGATCTAGATCACGACGTTTTGATAGTTATTCCAATATGTGTTTGTGTGACTTAACAAATTTTCTGATCGCTGCCTCCCCCCTTGTCCGAAACTTCATTCCATGAATCTGTCTCACGTGACGTCTTATTGTACAGAGTGTCATAGCGCCTTAAGCCATGCAGGGCTTAAATGTCGCGCGTAGAAATGGTGGCGCCCTCCATAAATCAACGGTGAAATGAAATTTTTGTCCCAGAAGTGTCATTATTAGAAGGTGGTCTCTGACCCAAACTCGCATAAACAATCTACACACTGGTGATAAAATTAGGATGCTAGATCTTCTGGAAAAAAGCTAAGAAGCTGGTATCATTGTCCATTGTAGCTGCATTCAGCTGAGGAGGGTGCCCATTGTTAAAACCTCAGACATTAGTTTGGTCTCTCTTCCCCTTGAGGGCATCTATATGTTTTAGGTTCCTAGGGCCCCCGCGCACATAGCCGCCAAGCCGCGCGGCCAGGTCGCTGCGGCCAACGAGAATTCTTATGGTGTATGTAGCAACGCACACTTGGGCGCAGCGGCCAGCCTGTCGCCACGACCACTGGGATCCCGGGCGGCGTGCAGGCGGCTACAGGACAATCGTACTTGCTCTGGGTTCATTTTTCACCACGTGTTCGAGAGTTATCAATGAAAAACGGACGTGACCGCGCGGCACGTCGCTGTGTTTTTTGGCCGCCCTAGCCGCGCGACCTGACCGCTCAGTGCGCGGGCGCTCTTAGGGAGAATGCTTGGTGTGTGGGCCGTTGTAAGCTCTTGTAAATAAATCTAAATAGTTTGGTATATTACCAAAATTTTACCTTTTCCATCGTTTATTTTTACTAAAGAGCCTGAAGGCAATTCATGCGCCCCATTTCTAAATACCGTAGATGCAGATTTATTGTTCCCCGTCTGCCCCTTTATCCGAAACTTTCATTCCAGCGGGAGAAATCCAAGTCGAGTGGTTGTTGCTGTGGTTGTTTGTTTTTAGGGAGAACGAACCCAAACAGGGTTATCTTCCCCGGGTTGATGAGCCGGACAATTCAGTTGCAGAAATCCAAACGGAAAACCCAGGATATTTGACTTGGGTCAACTTGGGTCACTTATAAACGATGTTTTAAAACAATGCTTATGTTCAGTTGATTTCGTGCGACTTTTAAGAAACCAGTCAAGAAACAGCTTTCAGAACTGACACTGGCAAATCATGTTTTACTGTGCGTTCCATCAGTAGGTGGAATGCTTTGCCTGAGTCTGTGGTGAATTCCACAACGCTCAGCAGCTGGAAGAGTCGCTACGACAAACTTTAATCCCTACACTGATGTTACAAGCATGTGCTTTTTTTTCCGTTTCGCTCCCTTATTGTTGTTATTGTTATTGTTCAGATAATACCTTTTCCTGACAAGTAGAAGTAATAACACAGGCTCCATTCCCAGCGATGCCCCACTGATAAGCGGTTTTCGTGCGAATTTTTCTCAGCTTCCAAGGGGTGAAGGCAGCGAACAAGGCAAAGCCCAGTATGCGCATTCCGTCCGCAGAAGCTATTGACAAAAAAGGCATATGATAGCCTTTTATCAGCAGACCAGTGTTTCAAAAGTAGGGCAATGTAATAGTTACATCCACGCCGGTTTGAAACAATGCCGTGGAAGATACGGGATTTATAATTTAAATAAAAAAGGGTTTCGAGGGTTTTGTAACGAGCGTTAACCGATTCTGATTGGCAACAATGGACTCGGGCGTAGCCGAAGAGACCCTGTGCCATTCAAGTTTCCTGTGAGGCATTGTTGCAAAGCGGGGATGACACGTTGGCAGTGATCCTGGGGCTTCCCCCGCATGTTCAGGTGGGCAGGGTATAGCAGTGACATTTGCCGCCATATTAGCACCAGCTTGACACCAGTATGGGTTTTGGAGGTCATAACTACAAGGTGCACTGCATAAAAATGGAGGGAAAAACAACGGAAGAGCGGATTTCTTAGGCTTAAAATAACGTTGTTTTCTCCAACAACCAAAAACGCCCGTTTTAGGTCTAAGAAATCACTCTTAACAGCATCGGCTTCAGTACGACGCCCTTCTGTTTCTTTCTGCAGTGCCCCTTGCAGCTAACCCATTAAGGCTCCAGCATAGAGTTATATCCAATAATTCTACGTCGTGTCACTGCTCTATAGGGTACCGCATGACACTGGGTTTCTGCAAGGCTATTGGTCGCTTTGCACTGCATACGGGAGTTGCATGGCCTCGATTTTTTTTTTAGTATTTGTCTCTCTCTTCACTGGACGAGTAGTTGAATCGGTGATCCTGGGTCATCCAGTGTTGCGCACGACGTGGTTCTACGGTGCCGGCTCATGGACCCCGACGGTGCGCGTAATAGTGAGATTACGGGGGTGGTTGGACGTCTCTGTGTCTGTTTTCATGCATGGTGACGGGGTATTCTTGTAGGTGGCTTTGTGAATAGGATTAAGGTTAGGTTAAATTAGAGTAAGGTAACCTAGGCTTGAGTGTATGGCTTGGTAGGCCGATTTGGATTCAAATAAAAATTCAAATACTGCTACAAGTGGCTTGTACCCATGGCACATTATTACGTCGAAGTTTGCTGCTCGCAAAAAAAAAATTATTGTTAGATATATTTCCCTTTCTTGTCAAGTTGGATGGAAGCTAGTGTTTGTTGTTATACGATGGAGAAATTCAGCACCGAAATTTCGACTTTAACGTGGGAGATCTAGGTCAAACCTTACAGTAATGGCTATCGCTTCCGTAGTTCATTATACTTTGCCATATGGATATATAATACGCTTGGTTAGGATGAGATGCACGCAGGAAACTCATCACGCCCGGAGGAAACTTAGACAGTCAGCCAGGCAGGCAGGGGGTGCAGGAGTGGCCACAGGGGGTAACGCCGGGCATCACAAGCGGGAACTTTGACCACATAATGTGGGGGGAGGTGGGGGGCAGGGGATTTAGGGGATGTGTGAACCAACTAGGGATACAACTAGTTCGAAATAAATCGTCTAACAAATTATAGAATTTATAACGAGCACAGACCATTCTGCCATAAAAATCCTTCATCTAGACACACGCTAGTGTGTCGCGCCAAGTTAGGCAACAAACGTCACAACCAACATCACATCAATTCAATTGTCGAGGCTGTAAATCATTGTAGTGCGGTGCCATAGCGTCAGTGTTGTAACGGCGGATGCTACGACGGAGTAGGTGCTTGTAGTATCGCCGGCGCCTGGTGTAACTGGGTCTTACTATCTATCACTCTTCTTTGATTTCGCGTACTTTTCAGGGTAAAACAGCACAACTGCTACTGTCCCGGTGTAGGGAATGGAGCATTGAAGTCCTAATCTAAGACATAACTAGTTATTAAATAGCGGGTATAATACTGCCACCAAGGTGGGAAAAGGCTAGCTAAGTTAAATTTGAAGAGAATTATCTTAAATACTAACTTCCAGCAATCATCAAGAATAGCAAACTATCTGGCGTTTAAAACTCCGAGTTTTATTTTAGACAGACAATTTAAAAGGTAGCACTTCACAAATTGGGCTTGCTATTTACAACTTAGTTTTTAGTTTAAAAACATATCGTGAATTTACATTAAAATTCGTACACGTGAACTGAGTTTAGTTCAAAACAATTTCAAAATAGAAACAGTGATTTTAGGCAACGGGGATTTCGCAAAGGAGCCCTCTAAATTACAAACAGCCTCGGGTGACTTATAATAGTAGACCTTAACTTACAGTTATGTTTCGAATGGTTCAACCACAAGATCAAACCGTACCCATCAGACTATCACGTTAGAAAAGGGATGTACACTCCATGAAGTACTGCGCTTCTGCAAATCTAACTGACCCGATGGCCTTATTTACGTTAACTTACATTAATGAAACGGTGAAAAAAAAAGCTGGTTTTTAGGAAGGGACCGTGAACCCTTACGTTAAGGCCGTTAACGTCCTAAATGCCGATGGCTTAACGAACTATAACTTACTTTCAAAGCTAAAGGTTAGGTTAAAATTAAACTATAAATTTTGAATTCAGACTCCAAAAGATAAACTTTTAATTTAAACTAAGTCATACGAACCAACTACCTTTGCCCGGCATGGCAACAATCGGACCGCAGCATCTCCACTCCCGACCGGCGTAGCTACCTCTAGCTTTGAGATTTCTGGGCTGTGCTAACGAGATTCTCCTGGGTCTGGGTTTTTATACCTACTGCTTGGCAGGTAGGTAGAGGGAAAGGGCGGATCCTGTAGGAGAGCGACGGAGGGGTGGAGTGGGGTAGATGGAACTCTTGGAGGAGGAGAGACTGACCAAAACCGGCCGGGCATGTCACTACCGGAAGTGGGCATGACGGCGCGGACGGGCAGGGTAGCTGAGTGCTCTGAGTGGAGGGGAAATTGAATGCAGTGTTTTGATTGGAAGGGAATTGGTGAGGCTGTATTGACAAAGGGAATTGCTTGCCGACTTGGGAGCGTTAGAGTCCTGGCATGAAAGTGCAAGTGAGTTTTAAACTCATAACAACGTGAATTTAGGCCTATAAAAACTACGATATTACGTATCGCAACTATTGAATGGGAGGGGGGGGGGAACGAAGTGTTAACTCAGAATCATTATTTGACTTTGGGAAACAAACTGATATTAACAAGGCATGATTTTAATTGAAGGAAAGCTAGTTTGTTTTCGTGTTTAGAGGTTGGCTACGGTCGGAGTTTGGATGGAAATGCTAGTAAAAATAAACATGAAAATAAACACTGGGTCCGTCAAAATATACAAACATAAAAGTTTGAGCTCCGGTAGGGTTCATGGCAAGAATTTAAGTTTACCAAAATGCTTTAGTGCAAAAATTAAAAGATTAAATATACCAGCTTAGTTTAATCATATGCTATAACGCATTTAGGTTAGAATTTTTTGGTTTGCAGAAGCAGACAAGTGATTTTAACGTCGGACATTTTTCATAAATAACATAAGTCGTCACTCGTTTTATGAATAAAAAATATCGTGTGTATCTTTACATGTATGTGAAGTTAAGTACCAACCAGAAAATGGAAGCCCCTCCAAAAACACAACTATAAGCTAGTGTTTTTGGGTTTATGCCTGAAAGAATAATATACAAAATGTACAATTTTGGCGATTTTGAAGTGGGATCGCCATAAAACGTTTATCTTCTTGAAATGAAGAGTTCTGCCCTCAGGTTTTTGGCTCGGCGGTGTTGAGGTGTCCTCACCACGAATGTCTAATACAAGACCACGTTTACAGTGTCTTATATCCTGAAGCATAGTTGGGCACATTTCAGGTACTTGGGGAAAAATAATAATGCGGTACAAAAGCTTAAATTGTGTTGAAATCGAGAGCAATGACCCACCTGACAAAAATTAACTCGTGTAGGAATGCCAGCTAAGCTGAAGAACTACTAGCTGAGAAGTACTAGAACAATCCGGAACACAGTTTCTGTATTTTTATAAAAGCCGGCTAGGCATTCCAGTTATTTCTGCGGTTACAGTGATTACCGGATTTCTGCTGTGGTTACCTATATGGAAGTTTTCTGGTAGACCTACTCGTGGAACTAATGCTAGTACGTGCAGTTGATTTACTCTCAAAACAGTTGCATGTCAAAACTAAAATTTAAATTGCTGATGCTTTGTTAGGTTCGTAATGATAGTTTTTTCTCCCTTTTTTCAGTACACAAACGATATAGAATATATGTAACACAAATCAACCGTGAATTAACTACCACACACAACCCCCTGGGTAAAGGAACTCATTAGGTTTTCGCCATAGAAAGTACCGATTTAAGAAATGCTGCCCAAATGATGCCAAATTGGCCGCCACCAAGTTCTTTGAGCCTCACCGAGATTACTCGAGCTTAAAGGTGCCTATTCACCAAATGACAGGCTGCAACATCTAGCGCCCTCTACCATCATTTAGTTCAATTCTATGTAGAACTTGATTTCAACAAGCGAAGGAATCCACAAAGAAATGTCTTTTTACACAACAAACATGCCGCTTGTCACCTTAATTATTTAGTGTTAAGTTCGTACGTCCACGTGCACCAGATCTAGCGGTTCAAAGTCTGCGTTTCAAAACGGTCGTTCTTTATTTTAAAAAGCGCCCGTCGTTTCGTTGGCTTAACTTTACCGATTGCATTCTGGTGCACGTAAACGCAATCACACTCAATAATTAAGGAGGCTCGTGGCTTGTTTGTTTCATAAAAAGAAATTTATTTCTGGGTTCCTTCGCTTGTTGAAAGTAAAGGCTTGACAGAACTAGACAGCGGTAAATGGCTATAGATACTGCAGCCTGCCATTTGGCAGCAATCCCCCTTTAATTGATAATCACCAACAGTGGCTTATTACCCACGAGGCAGTTGAGACAATTGCCTCAGGCCCCCCCATCGAAGTAGGGGCCCAAAGGGGTCCCCAACAAAGCACTTCTCATAATGCAAAATGATTTTTTTTAATACTTTTCACTATTAACGACTGATCCACTGTTGCTTTGAAGCAATTTTAATATTAATAAAATGATTTAAATTTCTTTTCCACTCAGTACACTTCATCGTTCCTCCTGGCATCGTAGAAAGCTGCACAGTAGTGCATCTATAGTTTCTCGTCTATCGTATTCACAAAATCTTGCCTTGGGCCAATGGCCCTGCCACGTGAGCCTCATATTAGGGTGAAGGGGGGGGGGGGGGAGATGAGGCTTAATGGCGCGTCGACAGCTTGGTCATTAGCGCCAACCTCAGTCACAGTGCAGTGGTCCGGGTTGCCACTGCACCACACATTACAGGGTGAAGGGGGCGCCATATCAGGGTGAGGGGCTGCACATCAGGGAAGGGGACTTCATATTACGATCAGGGGCCTCGTATCAGGGTAAGGGGAGAAGGGTCCCATTGCAGGGAGAGGGATCCCATTGCAGGGTGAGGGGGGGGGCATCTTCAAAGGTCTACCTCGGGGCCACAACATGGGTTAATAAGCTCCTGATCATCAAGGTGTCGCAGCCTTGAAGAAATACGCTGCAAATGCTCATGAGAAGACGGTACTTCCAAAGGAGTCTCTCACTCAAGTTAAATTGATGAATTATTTCTCCCCCAAAAAATTGTTTTATCTTCAGACAGTGATAAAAGCTATTATTAAAATAAATTTTTAAAACTATTTCTATGGAGTATTGTAGTTTAATAACAGAGAGTAACTTATTAGAGGTACGGATTTCCGGACTCCAGGAAACCAAGGCTATTGTTGAAATTATAAATTCTAAACCACATAACACCACTACCACGTGGCATGTTTAGTTTTTAAGCAATTATGGAGCTAATATTTCGATGGTGCATACTAGTTAGGTGATATGATTGCATTTGTGTTTCAGTGTCATCGTAGAACTGAGCGGACGGTTTTTTATTTCCTACAAAAAAAAAGTCAGTTTTTTTCACACACCGATAAAATACCAAGCGCCAAAATAAAATGCTCTTTTATTCGGTTTAGGCTAAGTAGCTAGCCTATTTCTGAGGTGGAAAAGTTCAGGTTTCAACTTAATGGGTTGCGTGACTGATCCGGTCTTTCCGATTAACGAGCAGTGCTTCTCTAGTTTGGCGTTGCTGCAACATGTCCAGAACAGATTTTTTCCCCTTCTTCTGTTGTAAGATCTGGAAAGGTTACGAAATAACTGATTTTTATTGCGGAGTTGATGTGTTATCTGCTAAGCCATTTATTGGAAAATATTCTGTGTAAATGTACGAAAGTAAAAGAAAAGCAGATTTAGTTTAATGTAATTTTTAATTTGTTGAACTACGTTGAAACACCCTTATCTTTTAGCGTGCATTGCTCGATACAGGCCTGTAGTTTTCGTTTAATCAGTGTTGCATGATGTTCGCCAAGGCAGGCAAGATTCGAAATTTTTGGATGGTCTTCATTGAGAGAGACCTCATAATTAAACAAAAGGCAGAATTTGTATTATGTCCTACAGGGTTGATTTAGACCAAAACGTTCCGGAAGACCACTGTTGTCGCCAGCCTTGATGATTACTAAAGTTATTTAATAGTTGCAAGTTGACGTTACACAACCGTCATCATCACAGGTTTCCTTGAAACCTTAAAAGGTTAGCCGGGCCTAAGCTTGCTGCTAAATGAGTGACACGCACACAAGGTGGTTAAACTGGGGGGGTTGAGGCTTAATGGCAAGAGACAACACCTTACATAGGGAGCTTCCTGCTTATACAGCATGTCTCAGAAGTACCGGCCAGTCCCGTCCACCCAAAATAAACTGCTGTATAATTGATATGAATTGGTAATTACAACATAATCATGCAGGAACTCACCTATGGCGAATCCGATGATGGCTCCCAAACTGACCCTGGAGGTCGTCTTCAAGGTCATCCAAATATATCTCCTAAACTATTCAAGATACAGAACAAGATATGGGGTTATCTAGAAGGTGCACCACAACCAGAACACCAATCCATAGGCGGAAAATGCAGGCACTTTCTCAGGGCCATAGCCACTGCGGAAGAGGGAGGGATGTGCCCCCGCCCCCCACAACCATCCAAGAAAGACAAAAAATTTGGTTAGGGCAGGTGATCGAGTTGGCAGACTCGGGTAAATTTTCACTGCAAATTACCGTTTCCACGAGTAATTATCGTTTCTGGTAGCTTCCCTGCAGCTCTCCTCATACCCACGCGTACCGAGTGTGGAAAAAGAAGCTTCGCGGAAATTTACGTATTTGGCAAAATTGAAAATTGACTTGGCCGTTTTGTTTGCTAGTTTGTCCTTCTGGTAACCCTTCACCACAGTGACTTTAAAATATCACAGGTAATGCAGAAAATAAAACCAAATTATCCTCAGAATGGTACTCCGCCGAGTTTGAAGTCGTTTGAAGTCGTGACAACAATTAACTTCGCGAAAATCGTACACATTCTGCAAAACTAAAAATGGTATATATATAGACTATAGACTATAGACTCGGCTATATAGACTATAGACTATAGACTATATATATCAAAACACAACATCACTGGCAGGATTTAAAACGTTTCTTAGGCAAAGCAGATACGTCAACAAAATCTGCAAAAAACAAAACTTAGAACTACTGCCAAGTTTTTGCAGTCTGAAGTTGTGATATCAAAAATAATCTCACAAATTCTTGCAGAGTTACCTATTTGATTTATTAGCTCGTCTTCTAGCCCGTCAGTGCTGTCGTCAGACGCTACTGTACAACACAGCCCATACGTAGCAAAGAGGTCTTGTATTTTAATCACGCTCGCGCTAGTTCTTGAATTCATGATGTATGCAGAACGGAAATTTATTGTGGGCTTCAATAATGATGAGAAACCTTTTCCCTTCAAATGGTCCACAAAATCAATGTGTAGCCTACTCCATGTTAGAAGCAGGCCTCTCACAAATTTGCTTCTGGGGGGGGGGGGGGAGATAGAGGCTTAATGGCGCGTCGACAGCTTGGTCATTAACGCCAACCTCAGCTTCTTGGGGGCTATACTATTATCCCTCTTTATTTGACATGGCTCACGTGTTTTAATAGTATTTTCGAGGTCTCTTGTCTATGTTCGGCCACCATACCCAAGAACGAGCAATTGCATTTATTCGTACAATGTCACAATGGCCTAAATGGAGTTCGTTTAAGACTTGTGGTCGTAATATCACAAGAATTTTGAGCCTGTGACCCCAAAAAATTGCATTGTCATCTAGGTGCAATGTATGGCACCTAATGTGAAATGTTTTGAAACTCTCGGTTTCGATTTTGTCTGGCCAGCTGTCTTTGGTGTAACAGTATACTGTTGAAAGTGTTTTATCGTTCATAGTGAGTTTCTTTAGCTAATTGGCCAAAATCAAAAGTGTTCAGTTGTTTCTAGGTTCGTAACTCTCCAGCCTGGCAGTTGTTTGGAAGAAGGTTCTTAAAAATCGGTTTTCATGAGACAAAAAAATTTGGCATTAAATTTTGTTTACCAGGTATATATGCTGTAATACGAAGTCGTATCCATTTCTGCATAAAGCCCAATGCTGCATGCAGACTGCAGTAATTGCCGGAATGGATACTTTACTTCTAAAAACCCAAAGTAAAGCCTTTTGATAGGTTTGTAAAACAAACCTTCTTCCAAACAAGTACTGGTGGAATCGCTTAACCCCAAAGACTATAGATAATGCTTCATGCTCGATTGGGCATAGCCAAGTTCGGCTTTGCTTACGTCCCATGAAACAAAAACTATAGGCCGATCATCATCTGACGGTATTACATGTACCAGAGCAGCACAACCCCCTGAAGATGGGTCATAATGAGCCAACCCTTTAGCTTGCAGAAAAGCAGCCTTAGATTGCTGCATAACGTTAGAACAACTCTCACTCCGTTCCCATGGTGTTTTCAGAGGTAGCAATTTATTTAGTGGAGACAATATGCAGGCCAGACGCGTCATATTGGATCATTTTCCAACATTTTTCATATTGGATCATGAACCTTAAGTATGAGTTTAATTCAGTAATATTAGAAGGTTCAGATACTAAGCTGATCAAATCAAGTACCTCAGGCAAGTTAGAGATTCCTGAGAATTATCAAGCTAAAAACCCAGATACTTGATTTAAAGTAAGAAAGCTTAGTGTAAACTCCGTCACAGAGGTTACACTAGCTTTCTGAACGTGAATCCCCCCTCTCCTGCAGAACAGAGCATACTTTAAGGAGGATGGTGTCGTGCTCCTTGCCTTTTCCAGCAGCAAGTATGTCATCAACGAATATTCCTCAGCACTTTTTCCATACGCTTTTGAAAAATGCCTGGAGCACTAGTCAATCCTAAAAGAATCCTTTGTCATTGAAATAGGTCTAAACTGATGTTAATTGTAAAGGCTGCCTTCCAGAGGTGCCTCAAGCCTTAAAACCTTGGGGCCATGTTCGGAAATAATCCCCTCGTGGTTTTTTTAATATGAATTTCGGTAATGAAGTTTGGATACCCATACAGCCTGCTGCCAGTGCCATAAAAAAAAGGGTAGTAATAATTAAAAAAAGGGTAATAAAATACCTTCACTTCTGAACAGAGCCATGGGTAGGCATTTTCTTGGGAGGGGGGGAGGGAGCGGCAATTGTACACCCCACCGCAAGTTTATCTCCTCCCCCTACAGCGAGAGAAAAAGAAGGGTAATAAAACACCTTCACCTCTGATCAGAGCCTGCGTAGACATTTTGCGGGGGGGGGGGGGGGAATTGTTCACCCCCCCCCCTTTTTTCTCCCCCCCCACGGTGAAAGAATACAGTCCATTTCTTAAACTCAAACACTCAAACTCAAACGATAAAAAAATTTCTTAAAACTAAATTGAACTTGGTTAAGTTTTTTTTTTACGTCCTCTTCAGCCTTTCTTTGCGGGTTGCCCTCCCTTCCCCCCCCCCGCCCCCCTGCTAGCCACGTCCCCGTCACTGACGTTTATAAACACGATACTGAGTGGTGTTGGGTTCGATGCATTTTTTTTTCAGGAAGCTGCAGTGTAATGGCGATCTAAAGGGCTATCTAAAATAACTTTTCATTCTTTTTTTTTATATCTTAACACTAATACTGCGAAACAACCACCCTTGTACATGCTTGTCTTCATGAGAGACTACATTTCTGCGTCAAGACATGCAGGCACTACGCTTCGTTTTAAGTATATCACTGACTCGCGGCCTAAATAACTAAAATTACACAAAGTCACTAAAACATAAACTAACAGTGACTTCACTGAACAACTTCACTGAACAACTTCACGGAACAAAATAATAAAAGTAAGTCAGACTAGCAGTGAAAACCTATAGCAATTTATGCTGTAAGAAGTGGTGGGGCCAAATAGACACCACTACAAAAGTGGTGGAGCCAGGCCCCAACACCTCCCCCCCCCCACATCCGGCACCAATGGTACCTTCGACTCCTCATCGAGCTCTATCTACAGGAAATGCATCAGAAAGATTGATAGTCGAGAAAGTATCACAACTTGCAAGCTGGCTGAGCAGGTTTTCTGCATTATTGGTGATATTCAATTTCCAGCTGTGGGTTAATGTGCGGGAATAATCACCCGCAACCTGAACGTCACCGTTAGGTTTAAGCACAAGTACTGTGGGAGTTGCTTTACGGCTCTTATGCAACTGGGGGGATAGGGAAAGGAGACGGGACAAAAAATGAAAAAAAAAAAGCAGGTTAGAGTGACTCGAGAGGGATGCGCTGACTGAGATTGAGCGAAGTGAACGAAAATCAGCATTTGTTAAGCCGTACCTAAGACTGACGTTCTTTGGGTTCATTGAGCATAGCCAGAGCCCCATTCGAGCTTAGTAAATGACCTGATACACTCCATTCCCTCACGTGTTGTGGCTTCTTAGGTGGCCCAGGTACACTGTGCATACTAGTATGAAATGTTCACAAAAATGTAATTGAAGACACTTAGTTTGGTGATCAGAATGCGACCGACGAAACGTTGAGGCGACTGAAGAGAGATGCGTTGACTTAAGTGAGAGAAGCAAAGGAAAATCAGCGTCTGTTAACAGAAACAAACACAAGCCAATAAGTAACAAACAAAAGCCAGTGCGTGGAAAAATGTGTATTTTAAGAAACATAATTTGTCGGAGCATGGGTATACAAGAGAGACCAAACCGTACCAACGTTGCAAACGACACATCCAACTCCACCCGAGCTTCAGCCAGTGTCGAGTATCCACAGAAATTCGATTGATCATGCCACAGACAGAATTCCGCATCTATGAAAGGAAATGTGAGCTGTTTATCACGGCAAAAAGCCATCACTGGTACATAAACATTGTTCGCTCTCCATTTAAGGGTGATATAATCTCATGGGCTTTGGCTAGCTCTAAGACGGCGTGCCAAAACATCCTGAATTAGAAAACAACAAAAACAAAAACGCTTGATGTTTAAGGAAAGGCTTAACTGAACCAAAGTCAAAACAGCAAAGGAAGACAATCCTGTAAGGTTTCCGATACCACAATGTTACTGAAGTGTTAAGTCCACGTCAAACCTCGCTGCTGACCTCAAGCATTGCATCCAACCACCAAAAGAAAATGTTTCATTTGTAGTCTTGAGTAAAACGTGAGTGGTGTTTAAACTTTGGTCCTAAAATGGTGCCTTGAATTTCAGACACAATTGTTTGCTTTCATTCGTTTGCCAAACACATAGAGTAATAAAATACGAGTAATACAACTGGATGGGAGGGGTCTCTGTCTGTCTACCATACGTAATAATTTGTTTACTAACAAATTACTAATAGGCGTCAATACTAATGTGTGATTTGCTAAACTATTTATTGCGAAATAATATGTTTAAATGTACGTAGTTAAGATAAAAACAGAATTAGTCCAGTCTGATTTTTTTGGTCATTGAACTAGGTTGTAATTCCCTTATCTTTTTAGAGTATATTTCTCGATAGAAGACAGTAGCTTTCGTTTAATCAGCTGTGCATCTCGCCCCTCCCTCCGGAAAGGTAAATATAATTTTTAGAAGGTCTTGATAGAGATCTCGTAGTTAAACAAAAGACAGAATTTTGTTCTTCACGGCTTAATTTGGCCAGCAAAAAAGAAAAACTTAAGAAGAAAAAAAAATGCTTTGTAGAAGCCACTTTAACTTAGCTAAAATTCGTCACACCTCTTTGTGCCACATCTTGTACACCACGTCTCATTTAACATAAATCTTGTCGTGTTATCACGAGTTACGTTAATCTTACTTATTTTAAATAATTATAGTGTCGCCCCAGAACGACACAGATAATCAATTGTATGTTTTTGGTAGCAGAGTGCCTTGTTGATATCCGAGATGGTTACTAAAACAATGGCGGCCGTCGATTAATGCCGCCCCTTCCAGGAAAACGTAACCGCTAGTCGCTCATAAAATACTGCAGGACTCAAGATAAACCGCGTACACAATATTGTGACGGGAATCGTTATGTAACGTCACAGGGCTGTTGTAATGAGGTTGCACCTCTTCACACGTTTTCACTGTTGTTGCGTCATGTGTGGATATGCCAGAGTGTTAGGCGATTAATCCGAAGTAAAGGACAAACGCACGTGTCCGTGCGAGCCGACAACTTTACGTTCCGTTTGAGTTCGTTCCTGAACAGTCCCTGCCAGTCTGTGCTATCCAGGGTAGTATGAGAGGGAGTCGTTCTCCCGAAAGTGGAATATTTGTAACAATAAGAATTCGATTTTGCAAACACGGAAAACAAATTTTTTTTTTAGCTAAAGTAGTAAAGTAGTATTAAAGAATGTGTACCCTACGTACAGCAGAGCTTTAAAAAAATTTTGTGAAATGATTTTTGCAGCTAAAAGTTGACATAGGACTGTCCCTGTCCCATCCATTAACATGGGGCACCGTTGTGACGTTGCTGAGTGTAACGGAGCTGATGAAATATGCAAGTTAGGCCTAACAGGTGGTTACTATTTTTGCCCCAGTAACGTGAAATGTAGATAGAATTTCTGTTATATCAACGTACAAGTAAGAGAAACAAAGCATCGTGGAACACAACTAAACACTTGTGACTGAGATGACAAAAGATTGCCAACCTTTCTTTTCAGGATTTCACCCCTTAGTAAGCGGTGGGCCGAAAAAAGTACCGCAGCTGTGTGATGCATATACGCGGAGAAACGTGAGACGTATCTGGTGGCTAAATTTCGAAACTTTGGACGTTTTTTTTCTAACTTTTCTGTGTGACAGAGTTATAATTTGAAATTCAGTTTTCGTATTACACTAATTAAAAATTTGTAAGCAAGTCAATTTAATTGCATTCCAACATTAGAACATCCACTGAGCATGAGAATTCATTTAGCGGAAAAAGGCTCGCATTTTGGTACTAGGATAAATAATGGCATGATGAATGACACCAAGGTTGCCCGCACATTGCGGCACTTGGAGTAGGTTCTCCCCTCCCCCACCCTCCCCCTTTTTTGGATGCCCTTTTGGTAGATAAGTTTACTAAAAAAAACGTTTAAAATAAAGTCAAAAGTCGTTAAAAGAAAGGCTTGGCAAGAATTGCAATAGTAATTGAAAGGTTCCAAGCTGAACAAGAACAGTGATTACTACATTTTCCCGCATTTTAACAAAAATTACTCGCAAAAATTACTTAAATTAAAGAAAAAGCTAGGGTTTGGGGTGGGCGAAAGGTTTAGCACGTCTTGAGATGATCTTAGCAGTTTTTTAAAGGACGGTAACCCTAAAATTGCCCGGTATTGCTTGCATTTTTAGTTTCATTCACTGGCGCTGCAGACGTTCAAGAAAGGGGAGGGGGAGGGGCACAGAGCACCATTAGAAAAAAAATAAGGGCAAGAGCACGAATCAGAAGGCCAATCAGCACGAAGAAAAAGGGCAAAGAGCTACATTTTCAAAAGAAAGATGTATATAAAGCACTAGATTTGCGACCCTGCATTCATAGGACTAAAGAAAAAAGGCGTTAATAGAAATGTAGTAATCATTGTTCTAGTTGAGCTTGGGACCTTTGAATTACTATTGCAATTCTTGAAAAGCCTTTCTTTTAACGACTTTTGACTTTATTTTAAATGGTTTTTTTTAGCAATTTTATCTACCAAAAGGGCATTCAAAAAACAAGGGAAGGGGGGGGGGGGGGGGGAGTTACTCCAAGTACCCCAATGTGCGGGCATGCTTGGTTTCATTCACCATGCCATTATTTATCTTAGTACTAAAACGCTAAACAATTCTCATGTTCAGTGGATGTTCTAAACCTTTCCCGTTTTCCGTACAGCATCGTCACAGCACCAGTTAATGTCTGTTGAAAATGTTTCTAAGTTTTAAAACAAAACGTCAAAACATAGGGCCAACTTTTTCGGAATCAGAATAGCATTTTGGATCCATAAAAGTGGTCCCTGATTTCACATTTTTCAAAAACGCTGTTTCAAAAACTTAGACAAATATTTTGGACTTGAAAAAAATTTCAGGTGTATGGAGCGTTTTTTATGGGCCACCCTGTGTTATCATACACGACGATAGCCGTGTATACATATGATTGAAGTCCTCTCTCCAGCAAATCTAAAATTATTAATTTCTCCGTTTCTATTCAATTATTTCGATCAAACTTGGCCAGATAGTAGATAGCAACTTTTCCAAACTTTACACCAACTTTTATGCAATTCCGTGCACGAGTAAACGTAGGAAGCCACACGTAAATTTGAAAACTGTTCACTTCTTCTTGTTGTTGTTCTGGTTCTTGTTCTTCTTGGCTGACACGGTTTCAGAAAAAAACTACTGCACCTACCTAAAATCTGAAACATGATCTGAACCAGAAATTTCCCTGGGCTTCAACCTTAAAGGGACCACTTTTTCAATTGGTCGATCCATTCCGGAGTTATGGGACCCTAAGCGATCATTTTGATTGTTTTACATTGTTTTAACCATTGTATTTAGGGAACAATGCCACTCAGTAAACTCCAGATCCATTCTTCGTGCATGCAACAATCGACTGCATGCATAAACCTTTATTGTGCAACACCATAGCCGTAAAAAAGGTACAGGGATTACAAACAAAAACGTCAAGTGTGCCGCAAAAAAGGGGTTATATGATTGAAGTTTCATGTTACTTGTTAACATGTACACGGATAACAATTGGTGATTTTTAATTGAAATAATCAAATGTACAATTCAGAAAATTGCATCTGTTTAAGTGCTGTTGTGCTTTACCAATTATATACGTTACGTAAAGCACAACAGCACTTAAACAGATCCAATTTTCTGAATTGTACATTTGATTATTTCAATTAAAAATTACCAATTTTTATCCGTGTACATTTTAACAAGTAAAATGAAACTTCAAGCACCTCCCCCCCCTTTTTTTTACGGCACACTTGACGTTTTTGTTTGTAATTATTTCTGCGTTTAGGCTTTGTCGCTAATTTAATCTGCATTGTGTTAATCTTCACAGTTTGTGTTTCCTAATTAGAAATTAAGCACTGACGAGACCCAGCATTTTGACCACGCTTGCAAGTTAGGTGATACGACTGGAACTTGCCTTCTAATAACAATCGTAAAACTGAGCAGACGAATGTTTTATTTCATACAAAAAAAGAAAAAAAAATTGCCATGTGGTGATCGAGGAACTATAGCCCATGTGGGGGGCCGGCCCGAAACAAAAGAATTATCTTTTCTTTGGTTTAGGCTGTGTATGTAGCCTAGCTTAATTCTGACATCTGGTAGATTGAGGATTCGATTTGATTGGCTGAGTAAACGAGCCGATCTTTCTGCTTAAATATGGGAGGCTCTTCTAGCACTGATGAGCACTGTTGCAACATTTTCGTAACACACTTTTTCTTCTGTGTCTAGATCTTGAAATATTATGATACTAGCTGTACCCCCGGCGTAACATGCGCCGGCCTAGCCGGTTCCCACACGCCTGAGAAAAATATTTTGCTGGGCAGCATGAAATGAAAGTGGTCAAGGCACCCCGTCCGCCCCTCGTATCCTCATCTGAACTCCCGTGCCCTCCCCCCTCATATTTTCCAACTGTATGGTTCGATGTCTTCCCATGAGGCTCCTGTGGTAACCCCTTTCCCCTCCCGGATTCCGCCGTTGTGTACTGGTCTGAATATCCCCCCCCATCCCTGTTCCTCCTCCCTGCTCCTCCTTTTGTTTTCTTAGGGAAGTAAATGTCTTAGGGCCTTAGGGCTTCGGGCAGATGACCAGGAGTGGTTAACGCTCGTTAAACCCTTTGACCCTTTGTAAATGTCTTTTTTCAAGTCGGTTCTGAGAGCTAACATTATTAAAGCAATATTTTGCTTGTTACTGATTGTTACAGGACACAACCGTTTACATTGTCGGGCGGTCGTTCTTTTTCTTTGCCACCGTGGTGAGAATGAACCCGCTCGCCCTCTTTCTGATTGTTACAGGGCACATCCTTAAAACTATTCGACTCGGCTCTAATAGCCAGCATTATGGAAGCAGTATTTCGTTTGTTGCTGATTGTTACAGACATTGTCGGCCGCTTGCTCTTTTTCATTATAGTGCATGATGATTTTGCTGAGATCATTTTGTAAGTGCATCCTCAGCGTATCTTCTCACATTATAAACCAAAGTCTCATAGCAGAAATGAAGCAACCGCAACGACCCCCGGAAGGGGAACAATGAAAACGTGCGAGTGTGTCAATTCTTTGGCTTGAAGTTGAAACTGGGACGTTGTTGCCCTGAAAAGAAGTTGAAATTGCCACATTGTTGCCTCGACTAACAATTCGGTCTAACAACTATCCTTCTAACCAAACACCGTGGTAATCTCAAGGGCAAGTATTACATGACGTCATGCACACTTCTTTTTCACACGGTACGCATCGCATCTGCGACTGGGAGTGAGAGACTGGGAGTGAGAGGGGGGGAGTGACCTGTTACAAATAAGCTTACGTATTAACTGAACCTAAAAGAGAATTTCTGGGGGGTGTTTGCTATTAATTCAAATAACCATCCACATTCAACTACGTATAGCAAAGAGGACGAAGGCAAGGAAAGCAAGAGGAAAGGGAGAGGACGGGATAAAAGGAGGAGGGGAGAGGGGAGGGAGAGGATTGGCCGAAAGGGGGAGTGTTACACAAACAAAAATCGACTGTTGCAGTGAACGATCAGGCAGCACCGAGCAAATACTGGGAAACAACCACGGGTCAAACAAATTCCCGGGCGAAGCCGGGTACGATGCTACTTATATATATACTAGCTGTACCACCCCGCCAGTTCTCACATGCCTGAGCAAAATATTTTTCTGGGCAGCATGAAATGAGAATGGTTAACGGTCTCCTCCCCCCTCTCGTCTCCTCCTGTGAACTCCCCGCCCCCCCCTTATTCTCCCACTGTTTGGTTCGGTCCCCCCCCCCCCCATGAGACTCTCCTTCCCCTCCTGCATTCCCCCTTTGTGTGGTGTGAATATCCCCCATCCCTGCTCCTCCTCCCTTGGAACCCCTGCTGTTTTGTTTTCTTAAGAGAAGTAAATGTCTTTTTTCAAGTCGGTTTTACGAGCCAGGGTTCTGATAGTTACAGGCTGCATCCTTGAAACTATTAAACTCGGCTGTAATAGCCAGCAGTATTTCTGATTGTTACAGACATTGTCGGCCGCTCGCCCTTTTGTTTTGCTACCGTGGGAAGAATGAGCTCGCCTGCCCTCTTCCTGATTATTGAAGCTTTGTTTAATCCTGATCCCTAACAATCCTTTTAGCTCTGCTCCTGAGCTAAGTCTGCTCCTAAGCGAAATAAATATCTAGATAGAAGATAACTTATTTTTTTGCGGACGTAATGTGTGATTTCCTAACTTTGTTTTTGCCGCAAAATACTCTGTTTTAACGTGCATAGTTAAGAGAAAAGCGGAATCAGTTCTATCTGATTTTTAGTGTGTTTAACTATGTTGTAATTCCCTTGTCGTTTAACCTGCATTGTTTGATAATGGACAATAGCTTTCGTTTAACTGACAATTTGAAATGTAAGGGTGAGACAAGTTCTCATACAATTTTTAGAAGATCTTTATAGAGAGAGATCTCATAATTAATTAATCAAAGACATAATTTGTTTAGGCACTGTGTCCTTCATGGCTTAAATTGGGCCATTCACCAAGCTCTTCGTCCATTTGATATCGCGATATCAAATTAATGGCATGCTCTTTCACTCAGTTAATCCACCGACTAAGACTTCAAACGTTAAAGGAAATACTTGAAAATTTCGCAATAAATAATTTTCTAATTTTCCATTTTACCTTCGAACTCTTAACTCGGTGAAATTAACTTGCTGAAAGAGCTTTGTGTTTGATCTCACTACTTCACACGGTCGAAGACCTTGGCGGGAATCCTTACCATTCTGTTAAGTTCTGTTTTAGGGGCGATTAAGTTAACCGTTAGAAACAAACACACGTAAACCATCTGGTTGATACGTTTGGTTGACTCCATCGTTGAGTGGCAACCTGTACGGGGTTCGAACTGGATCGGGAACTAAAGTTCAAGCACTTTTAAGTGACATTCACGGAATTTCAACCTTACTTATTCGCGCCGCGTTTAACATCAACAGCTTCAAGGTCTCTGACGCAGTAAAGTATCAAATCCCCCTGTATTCGTCTTGGAATGTCGTCCGTGTTGATCGAAGAGATGTGTGGTGAGCGTTTTGGAAACAGAGTTTCAACGTAGGTCAGAACATATTTACTTGCGTTGACACTGTACGCAACATAATTTTTGTACAGGGTGAGTTAAAAGTATCGACTCAGTGGATTTGGCAGCCCAGGATTTGGTTTAGCCATCAAAAACCCATAAATCGTTGGTCACCGAGGAGGGGGCCACGTTTTTAGATCATATAAGGGTGTCCCACCTCCCCGCTTCCCCCCCCCTAATTAAATTTCCCACTTCCGGTTCCTTTAGGAATTGGGCATTGATCTCAATTTGAGACATTGTAGGGGTTTTTAGTACGTATGGGAGCTGCCCCAATGCCAATCCCACAGTTAAGGGACTTGCCTGAAAATGTGCCGTGGTACTTGTCAAGGGGTTGCGGGAATTCTAAATTTACCTTAATAGATGGAACAAGGCTGGTAGTCATGGTTCAGTTAGTTTAATCTTAAATATGAGCGATTGTGTGCTCAGGCTCGCCTGAAGTTCAAGGGCGACACTAACCTTGTCTTAGGGCCTTAACTGGAATGTCAACGGCATTAGGCTTACTTTGGAAAATATGGATTAGTTAGTTTCGGGCTATTTTCATACGTTGACTGCTAAACTAAGTAGCTATGGGGTTGCAGTGCTGAACTAGCAACAGGGTTGGTCTGGTTCGAATTTAAGTTCGGGGTTTGGGGAAATCGGGAAAAATTCTAATTATAGGGCCGAAATTACCTTTGGATGCGGGGAGTTGGAGAGTTGGTGGCGGATGGAATTTTAGGTTAATACCAAATTGTTGGGAGCACCCGGCGGAAGACCAAGCGAGCTCGAGCCGTTACAATTGATGTCAAGCATTATGTAAAGACAAATCATAGCTATGTATTGTTACAACAATTGATCAAATAGGGGTCAAAGGGCGCTTTAGCGAGCGTTAACCGCACCCGGTCATCTGCCCGACGAAGCCAGATAGGATAGGATTATTTCAACTAACAATGAGTATTAATTTTGGAGGACAATGGCACATTACAATTTGACGTCATGTGGACTTCGG
>JAHWFP010050979.1:18556-40959 GCA_023313725.1 Lithobius niger | reverse complement strand
TTAAGAACGATCATTAAAAATGAAACATTCTTTGAAAACACGAGTGGTTAATTTTTAAGTCGTCTTTTACGAGGCAATATTTGCTTCGACGCCATTAAACTTAAGTACCTTTAAGTAGTTTTAAATCCAATCCTGGACGTAATTTGACTGTTAAAAGGCATTGTGCTTAGTCATCCTTTTAACGTCTCAAAATCATTAAAACTGATTTTTAATGCGAAAAGAAGAGTCAAGAGTAGGAGGAGGTGATGATGGTTTTGGACGGGGGAAGATGATGTCTGAATTTTATTTTTATGGGTTCTGTCAAGTTATTTTTTAACGTCACCCTTAATTTATGTTATGCTCTCATAATGAATAGCAATCGATTCCATAAAACTATCTTCCCCGCGTATTTTTCTTCTATACGAGTTAATTATACCCGGAATTTTTTATAGGGTAGTTTTGGGTAAGGAGTGCATTTTAATGAGTTTTTCGTGTGTTTTTATTAACGGTTACATGAAGGCAAACCAAGCAGTGCTACATAAAAAGACGAACAACGTTTCGAAAATTTACAATTTTCGTCATCAGGCTAGCAATAAATTTAAAGAATGGCAAAAGCTGCAACTAAGTCATCCTATGTTAAAAGCATAAGACAGTATTTTGAAAAGGATAAAAACCACCAATTTCTCCTCTCAAAGGAGGCAGAAACGGTACTTGAAACGCACGACCCACCTGCTCCGTTGGGAAACACGTGACCCGATTTGCATACACCTTGCCTTGCGACTTGGTTTTCCAACAGAGCAGGTGGGTCGTGCATTTCAGCTACCGTTTCGGCCTCTTTTGAGAGGAGAAATTGGTGGTTTTTATCCTTTTTAAATTACTGTATTTATGTATTTAACATAGGATGACTTAGTTGTTTTTGCCATGCTTTAATTTTATTGCTAACCTGATGTGGAAAATTGTAAATTTTCGAAACGTTGTTCGTCTTTTTATGTAGCGTTGCTTGGTTTGCCATCATGGAATCTGTTACCGTGCTTTTTACTCCATTTATTAACGGAATCTTCAATAAATATACTCCCGTCCAAGCATCAGTGGGCTAGCTGCAGCGAAAGTCAGAATGAAGTCATCGGAACGGAAAAAAATCCCTTGTAACGTATTTTTGGGTGTCGAACTCGGATCTTCGGGTTTGTTTTTTTTTTTTTTAGTCTTGAGGCCGAACGCTAATCTTCGCTACATTCCCCAGATGCTACGATGGGAGTATATTTACTTTTTCTTTTTATGCAGCATAGTTTTACTTAACAGTAGTAGTGAGTGAGTGTGCCACTATCCATCTCAATCATTACTCCTGAAGAAAAAAAAACGTTTAATTGATTGTGAGCTATCATTGTTGCCTGTTTTCGTTATGAGTATGCAGAGCCGAAAACCGACGTCATGTTGAAATTTTAGATTATTATTATTATTGTCATTATTATCGACATATTCATATCAGATGTAATATAAGGATGTAATATAAGATATGGACTAGAAATATGTGGACATGCACCAGAATATTTAGTAAATAAATTGCCAAAAAATACAAAATAAACTAGTAAAAGTGATGTTTGCCGACAAATCGATAAATATTAAAAAAAAAAACACATTGACATTGTTTAAAGAAAACAAAATAATGAAAATAAAGGAGTTAAAAAACTTTATTGTCTTAACAAAAAATTATTTTAGTAATAAATACAAGAAACCAACTAATACATTAAAAAGAACAAGAGGAATAAGTGAGATATTCAAGATTCCAACATGGATAAATCAGTATGGAAAGAGAAGAAAGGAATGGTATATTCCAAAATTATATAATGAACTACCAGAGAATATGATTCATTATTTAACACCAAAAGAATTTAAAAAGGATCTACTATCGAAAATATTATCAAATGAATTCATTGTAACATGAAAATGTACAAAATATATAGATTATAAGCTTTTGTCCTTGATTGCGACCACAATGGTGGAGCTTCCTATAAATAATACGAATAATACGATAATGAGTGAAAATGATTAGGTGTCATACTCACACAAGTTGCATTTTTTCTTTGTAACTTCGAGGATTACATTGTATTAGTAATTTGAAATAAAGGTATTATTATTATTATTATATTTCGCCACTGAACCATAGGCGAGGGTCGGAAAGCAGTTATTGTGAAAGCCTATCCAAACGCAGTTTTAATACGATAGGGCATGCACGTCCATTCTTCTCACGCCATCAGTTAAAAAGGGTGAGCATGTTCATTTATGACACGGTAGCAATCAAAATGGGCAAGCATGTTCATTTTTTGCGCGGGAGTAATGAAAAGGGGGAGCGGCCGGCAATGCGAAGGGTAACGTCAATTAGTTATAACGAAATATTACTACATATATTGATGCCGGAAAATTCTGAGCAGTCAAACTCCTCGCGCCAAACACCAGTGCGTCAACAAACGGGAAAGTGTGACAAAATGGCGTCATACTAGACCGGCGTATATTATGCCGGGACCAGCTAGCTATTATTATTTTGTTTCTTATTGCGCGATTGTAGTGCGAGAAGCTTATGTAAACGCACCCTTTGGTGTAATTTACTCATCTTGGTAACGCTGCGAGAAGCGAGTTGTAACCTACTGGTTCATAATGAAAGTGCATTGCCATGGTAACATGCCCCAAGTTACATGGATAGGTAACTACGATGTTGCGTGGTTAAATGCGTACAGTGCATTAATCCGTGCCAACGAGAAAACAATCCCGAACTGGAAATAGTAATTTCTCCCATTTGTCTTCAAAATTCCAAGGCTTCTTTGATTTTTTGCGTCATTATTTGTCAGTTTCTTTTTCAATATATTGCAATCTTAATTTTTCCTTGTCGCATTCTCGATCTTTTGTCCCGAGTGGTGAAATGCCCCAACTCCTTCCACCGCCCTCTTTTCTCCTAATATCTTTCCGCCAAGCCACACCGGTCGGCGAATAATTCATTGCTCTTATTCTTCTGCGGAACAGCTCACACGCAACTTTGTATATTTTTGTAGCCAAACACAAGTTCAGTTTTCTTAGCTTACTAGTTAGCGGTACTCGTATTCAGATCCGTTCACAACAACACTGGATACCGACTTGTTGGTCAACTGAGGTCGAATATTCGAATGAAATTGGATTTTGTGTCTGTTTTTGTGACTGTCTGTGTGTTTGTCTGTTTGAGACATGATAACGTTCTGAATTTTGCTCTGATTTGGTTGAATTTCATGACTAGGGGTTTTGGTGCATGGAGGAAAAGAGGAAATATTTTCGGAGATTTTCGGGAGTTATTCGAGGTAGAGTATTGAGCAAAACAGTTGGCAGAACACTGGAAAAAACCATATTACATGCACATTTTTCTGATATTCCTGAAAAAGTTCTGATTTTTTTTTACAGTCATGATAATCGTGCAGAAGTCATGATTTTTTTCAAACGAGCAATGATTTTTTCGCGCTTTTTTTAACCACGACTTGATGAAGAACAACTGAAAAATCTCAATTCCAGTCAGGAACAGCGGATGGGGGCTGTTTGGGATTACTTTGTGCTCGAACATGATTTGACAAATACTCACAGTCCTGCAACGCTTTGTTATATACACCTTTGATTTTCAACTCAGTTTCCATAATATATTTGGTTTTAAAAGGTCATGATTTTTTTTTTTTGATTTCGGTTTAGTGTCATCATGTATAAGCTAAAAAGAACACTTGCCAGAAATCATTGAAGCATCTCTTGCTCGGTAGTATTATATTGTATTGTATTGTATTGTGTTGTAGCATCTCTCGCTCGGCCGGGTAATTGTGATCTTCACAACTGAATTAGCCTATATGCCTGGTACTATAAAGAGTTCAGAAGATGTGACATCACAAATCTGGTGAAACCAAAGCTATCTTTGAGCTCCAAAGGCTCATCGTCGCTCACGGTTACTGTCATGCCTGACTGGCCCGGCATGCGGCGCGCTAACAACGACGGGCCCGCTTGCAACGACCAAACTGAAACAACACAACTTTACGCGATCTAATAATTCTTTTTTAGTTTCGACTTGATACCTGTTATTGTCCTACTGTATGGAAGCTAAGCTACTAGCCGATTTACGTTTGGTAGGGAATGTTACGGTGGGATTACCAGACCAATTGATCAAGGGATGACGATGATGAAGTCAGAGGCGGATCCAGCATGGAACGAATAGTGAGGCTGCATTCCCTTCTTGCTAAAAATTCTTTCTTTTTTAAGATTAGAACTCACTCTGACGTTAAGTTTATTTTGGGAAGAAGGAAAAAGTTCAATGTAGAATTGTTTTACATTATTGAAGAGGAGTGGATGAGATAAGTTAATTTTTACAAACGGACAAAAATACATTTTAATGTGAAGATCCTGGATTCACCCCTGGATGAAGTCCGGAGTCGAGACGGACTTGCCGTTGGCTCGAGTTTATTGTGTGACAGAGCTCTGGTTTGCTTGCTTGTTTAAACTAGTGGCAACAATTTGACCTTGAACTTCAGCTCGCATCAGTTATGTTTACATCTGGACGGGGATTACGGACAGAATATATATTCTAATAAAATTTACCTGAATCATTCGTCCTTGTGAATCTCTGAATGCCCTGGGGAAGGAAAAAACTGCAATGCTAGAACTGATGTTTACGTTCTTACGATGCAAACCATAAACAGAGCTTTTTTAAAAGGAAATAAAATACATAGTTTTTGAACAATCACAAGATGTTGGGATTACAATAAAGTATCTTCTCTCAATCTCGCTGCAAGGCAGGTAACAACACCTCCCAAGACGACACTGCGGCTGGTAACTTTGATGGTACTACAAATCATTCCTAGAGTCGAGTAGAAAAATAGATCGAGTTAATAGCTTAATATTTACGTTTAAGTGTTATGTACAGCCGAAACGGCTGGGAAGACCAATAAAGCAGCGTCATGTGACGTCATATTGGCTACAAGAGAGATAACTGCAAGGGGCACTAGATTAAAATGGAGGGTTAAACAACGGCACTTCTAGTCAAGGCAGTGCTTTGAGAGCTGATTTCAAAGGCTTAAAAAAAAGTTGTTTTTTCCAAGGTTATAATTGGAAAATAAAGATTCCACTTGCTTAAAAATGTCAGCAACTGCCAACAAATCGACAAAAATCGCGCATTATAGGCCTAAGAAATCCACTCTTAACAGCATTGTCTTCAGTAAGACGGCCTTCTTATTCCCCTCCAGTGACCCTTGCAGCTATCCCAGTTACCGGCTCCACCATAGTTATATACAATAATACCACGTTGTGCCACTGCCCTATAGCATCGACTTTGTTTGTCCTTCGTCGCCTTTTTCAGTGGTAGTCAAGCAGAATTTAAAGACATGGCAAATTAAAACATCGTTGCTTCCCTATAGCTGGCAGGCTTTCCCGATATAACTCAATGAAATCAGAACATCTTTAATCTTTGTGACTATGCACCCCAGTTGCTGCTTCTTTTCGTGTGTGACTATATACGTATCCATCATAATAAACACAAACAAAATTACTAAAGCAGTAATCATTTGCTGGTTTACAGTTACACCTTCTCTTTCTTTAAATGTCTGTCACGTATCCCATAATTTGCCGATCATGCTTCTTATTTCAATGAAACGGCAAGAAAACGGGTGAAACTATTGCATTTCACTTTGAAGATAAGGAAAGTTTACTTTTTTCATTGCACGTCCAACGCGGAAACATATTCAAATGCCGCAACAACAATCAACAAAAAAAAAACGCACTACCAATAGTGGAGTCGCTACTTACATTACCAAATCACCTATCTGCTTTCTGAGACGTTGAAAGACATAAAAAAAAAGAATTCATCATTTGTCGTTTGCTTCTTCATAAGACAATCTCTAAATCCAAAAATGGTAATACGTATAACCGACTCGTTGGTTCGTCCCTTCGAAGGAGCAGGCAATTGTCAAGTTTGTCATTTAAGGTTTGCAATAATAGCGTCTGTGGGCTTAACGTGGAAGATTATTTTGATGTGCTGATGATTGAGGCCCAACTAATCCTCAACTACTTATTCGGGTAACATTGCCGGTAGCGGTTAAATGTCATTGATCCCACCCAAACTGTTCAATTTGCCTTAGCTGCAACTCAGTATCTTTCCGGATAAGTGGGCTAGAGGGATGGGGGGGGGGGGGGGGCATAAATACCGATTAACAAGTTGAAGTTAAGGCAGTAAGAAACATTCCCTCCATCCTCCCCCCGATTTACTGCACGTGTATACTTACAACTGACATTATTCGAAAATGTTAGACCGAACGCAGTACATATAACAAAAGTAAGTTATCTTAAGCGATAGTTTTAATAGTTGTGGGTTGCATTATATTAAGGATACACAGTTGCAAAGATAGATAGAGAAGATTTAATTGGGGTATGTCGTTGCAAAGATCGCTACACAAGTTGTTCTTTCGGTAAGAGTTACAAAGATGGATACGTTAGTTCCAAAGATGAAGAAGAAGTAACTGGGATACACAGTCACGAAGACAGACGAAGACTGGGGCACTTAGTCACAAAGCTAGGTAAAGGAGATGTAATTGTGGTACAGTCACAAAGATAAGAAGAAGTAACTGGGGTATGAATTACAATGCATTTCAAATGCAGCGATGCGTTTCGCAGCGAAACAAAAACCAATTCAAAGAGTTATCTTTAAGGGTTAATCTGGATAGCTTTAGATGAACTCTGCTTTCAATTGCTTGTTTCTGTCTGGTTTTGAATTGCGCTAACTAGGTTTTTACCTAGCTAGATATAGATACATACACCTTCTTCTTCGACGAGTGAATTTTTCATACGCGCCGAGCCTGGCGTGATAGCATCCTCCTCTTTCTTACCCCACCCCCCTTCCCAAAATCTCTTAACCCGAGTATGAATTGATGTCATACGGAGTTGGCACTCTAGCAGCAGCAAAGAGAGTTATTGCGCTCCAACACGCAAACGTAGCACCTTACCTAAAAATAAACACAATCCATCAAGTACCGCCCATACTTAGCTTGTAAAACTCGAAAATTGAAAAATCTCTGGCTGTAGCGTTGGAAGAATTTCAACGTATTTTTTACAAGAGGTCCGTGCTGAAATAAGTTTTTTTTTAGGCTCATCGCATTTTGGTAGTTGATGCCGAAAACATGCCCGGCATTAGTAAACGATGCATTAGATACTGTTAGGCTTGACCTCATTTTAAAGCAAATGTTTTACTCACAAATTTTGAAGTGAAATGAAAATTTTCATGCTCAGTAACTCCGCCACTGTTTAAAATTTTTAACCAAGTTTGGTATGTATGTAGGCAATGTCCCAACATGGATTGGTAAACAAGCGCTCAAGAATTTATTGAAATCCTCTGAAATCTGAATCTGCGCTGCAATGGCGAAATACTTGTTAAGTATTTTTTATGCATCGCACTCTGCAGACCAAACTATTTATCTATCTGCTCTTTGCCCATTATGGGTCAAGGTGGCCTGATGGTTAGCATGACCGTCTCTTGCGACAGTGGTCCCGGGTTCGGATCCGGCCTCAACCATCCTTGGCATTATTGGGAAGAGAAGGGCCGTGTGATGTCTCATGCTCATGTCGATTTTGGCATGTAAAAGAACCAAAGAATTTCCGATGGGATTTACCTATCAAAATTGTCCCTCTGTCGCCATGGCTACGGCAGGGAACGCGTCAAAAGCCCTTTCCCTAATTTATAGATATGATAATTGCGGCGTTCTGAAAATCTCGATGAGTGTAGTCTGGGTTGCGAAGCTCTACGACCATATTCGTGTTCTATTGTTTTGAACGTTGTCATTAGGCAACAAAACCACTCAGTCGCCGCCACCCATGTGGCTAAGCCTGAAAATAAATAAAGTACCAAGGGGGAGACAGATGGGCGAGCGGCAGGCACGACCGCCTTCTGCCCGAGAGGTCCGGCTTCGATCCTGACCTTTTCCACGCCCTGGCGTCTTTGGGAAGAGTAGAGCCTTATGGTGCCTCGTTCTCATGGCGATTGTGGCATGCCAAAGATCCAGCGATTTCCCGCTTAGATTTCTCCAGCTAAATTTTCCCTATCACCGTCTACTCATAATCATTCTCCTCTTCATCTGGAGGTGACAACGGGCTGTCCCGCAAGTGTGTGACAGAGGAGGGCCTGCACCCTGGTTCAAAAGGAAGAGCCAGTATCAGCATCTTCAGCATTAGCCAACAATACTGACTTGCCAACAATACAATCAATGCGAACACTTTGACCTCAGATTCCCATGTTAATCAGCTCGACTTTACGAATAAGAAATTTCGTCCTATAATGACCAATAAAGGCAAAAAGGCATTGCCTTGAGTTCCATCAACAGCGAATTTGGTTCAGTTCCTTGTCACATACCGCACGTTGGGTGGGTTTTAGTTTCGATTTATTCGCGTCTCACTCTCTCCCCGCCCGCACACCCAATTTTAACTTTCGGTGGTTGCAAAGACCTTACATGACAATACACAAAGGTTCCATGTTATAGGTTTACATCTTGTTTCCAAATAAACGAGCGAAAACCGGGGCTCGCCCAAGCTATTACACGCGACTCTTCATGACACCGCATGCGATTTAAAAGCAATCATCAAGTCGAAACTACCCTTTCCCTCTGGATCGGTACGCCAATAAGTTGGATCTTCGCTGCAAGCGAATGGTGATTTGTTACCAGGAAGTCGTGGCCAAACACGACAACCAAAACAATGTTTTGATGCAATGCACGCCAGCCGCGAAAATATTGTCGCTCATGAATCACCATGCAGCCACATCGCTTGCTTTGCTCGCTCCATTGGCGTCGTCTCGCTTCGCTCAAGAAGCTCACTTGGTGCTCTTCACGTATTAACTAACTGCTATTTCATGCCCGCACCTCTCTAAGTAAGGTTTAGTTGACCCTATTCCTGTATTCTGCATTTGTCTGTGGAATATGCGCAAGAGGATATTTCCTGTTGAAACTCGTATGCATTTTTTCCTAAGGCTTCAGTTCATAAACAAACGATACGGCGTGTTATACTAATGCTTCACAGATTTGTTTGTTACTACTCTATCATACCATTTGTAGTGGGTAGGGCGAGGGGGGGGGGGGGAGGGTAATGTCCTTTTATTCGACGTAGTTCGTTTTCCATTTTCATTACGGGAAAACGATAGGCGCTGTTCTATTCGTCTATTAATGTCAACGAAGACTTGTAATGTTACTATGCTGTTATCAACCTGTTGGACCTATTGTGTTGAGGCCAATGACCGTTTACCCGACGTATAGTCGCACATTTTCATTACGAAATAGATTTTTAGTCTACTACTCAACTGACAGATTTTTAAGAAGTGCTGTTTCCGACGACAAACGCTAATTTTCGCCATCTTTGCTCACTCACCGTTCCTCAGAAATGTGACTGAATAACTGTAACTTGAGTCTGCTCTATTATATATAGTTGCGTTGAACGTAGTTGTTTCCTGCATATTTTCGCGAAACTTTCGCCTACTCCGTCTTTTCTGTTTGTGTATCTCTTTGATCCTATCCTCGACTGCTTTTAATTTGTGGCTACAGTAATAAACTTTATTCATCAAAACCATCTTCAGAAACGTGATGTGTGTGTGTGATATATGTATCTATATTTTTCTTCTTAAACAAAATACAAATTAACAAATTATTCATTCCTAGAAAGCAGAAATTCCATATTTCTTTTATGATAGACCATTTACGAAGGTGATGCACATTATCAATTCTAAGTTTTACCTGCTTACGTGCGAGCTGTACCTCCCAACAATAAAAGACAGTGGCTTCTAATACTGATTTCACACGTCATAATGCTTTCAGGGCGAAAGCGAGCTGGCAGGGCTGACGCGCGCCCACCTGGTCCGCCTTTCAAGCCGAGGCCAGCCCTGGCTGGTCCTGGCCAGCGCGCCTTATTTTTAACGTGTGAAATCCGAAGCGAGCCCTCCCGCACTCGTAGCCTTGCAGTGCAGCCCACTAGCCTACATTTCAACAGACAAAACTGTAAACACTAAAAAAGAAATTGTTAAGCGACTCTCGTAAATTAAATAGTGGCTATGACACGGATTGAAAAACACGCGGAAGAAAAGAAGAGAACTAAGTATTGCACCTTAGTAAAAAAATAATAATTCCGTATACCATATCAGCATGTTAGAAGGTTCATGATGCATTGCAACGATAAATTTTCTATCAGCGTTTGCAATAATTACTGGCAGTGTTTTTCCGTAAATGATATAATTTTTCCAGTTGTATTTCCTTTGCAAATTTCGCGCCATTAAAAGGATTTGTTTGGGTGTATTCAAAAGAAAAACTACACTACAAGATTAGAACTTACCGGTAGTTTTTTTATTTTATTTTATTTTTTAGTTGAGCAAAATAAAATAAAATGCTAACCATCAAAGAGCCATGTTTCAGAGAGTGCGAAGTTATGTTGTCATAATAACAAACAAACTGTTGCAGAATGAAGACATGACATCATATTTTTAAAATAAAGAGAAAATAATGTGTCGAAATAAAAGTGACACAAACCATATCAATTTTTCTATTCTAGAACGTTAGACTGTCCCAACGAAGGACTCGAACCGTCAATCTTTGGATATGTTTATAGAGCGACACTACAATTCCCGAACCACACCACCAAGATTTAACTATTGGAGCGTCGGGTTTTTTTTTAAATGCGTTTATAGCATTGTACAAGCATTATACCGTGGTACAAGATCAAAGTTAAAAAAGAATACGGAGAAAAGACGAAAGAGAAAGTCTGAGGAATAAATCTGGAGGGAGCGGGGGAAGAGAAGGGGGAGTTAAAGACACAAATAAAATGGTTTGGGTTGTTTTTTTTTCTTGTTGTTATGTAGGATAGGGTAGGTGGTTAGATTAATATTGTCTTGGGCTCGAATTTCACCAGGCAGGGTGGGAGTTCCTCAAGAGACTTTTGTAATTTTTTTACCGTGGCTTCCCCCACCCCCTCCCATATTCATGGAGAAGGTGGTGTAGTAATCTTCGTATTTGATTTTTTCCCAATTCTTGGGTATTTTAAATATTATACAAATTTTAGCGATGTCAGTTTGACATTAATGAGCTTCACCTGAAAACACGCCATACGAGAAGTGAAGCCGACTCACTGCTCTTATCCTCCTGTCAACAATATTTGCCGGCAGACGGTGCTCCCAGGCGAGCGCGGGTCGGTTTTCAAGCATTTATCACATGTGAAATCAAAGCGTGCCCGGAGCTCGGCATGAGGGCTGACCATGGGCTGGCCCCACCCCGGGTTGGCCAGGGCTGACCCGCGACGAATTATTACGTGTGAAAACAATATAACCAACTGTCGTGTCTTCTTGAAGACCTCCTACCTGTCTTAGACATTAACCCAATTTCGTAGTTTGAACGGGCTCTAACAACAGTAACGCATTGCCTTTCGCGCTTTAAATTTCGAACGCGGCTTTGGATCATCTTTGTGCAATGATTGTCGGAATCGCCGGAAAATTCTCGATCTTTCAACACTACACTCGACACGTCACACGAAAGTTTAATTCAATGCTCATACTAGCTACAACATTGTTTTTTTTTTTTCATACGCTTCAACCTCTTTTGTCAAAAGCTTTTATCTTCAAGAATGCACCGCCCACGCAATTTCTAAATATACCTAACAGAAGTTGGGAGAAATTTCCTTTCTTCCGGCATCTACATAATTAAAATCATACGATGTGCGTGCGTGCGTGCGTGCGTGCGTGCGTGCGTGTTTGTACCTCTACTCCTCCGGAACCAAAGCACCTACAAAGATGGGAGTAGGACCAAACGAAAGATAATTAAATTTCGCTTTTAATAGGCCTATTTTCATAGCTGTAACTTGATATTATCACCCTCAAATAAGCGAAAGAACCTGAAAAACTAACGTCAAAGTTTTTTTTAACCCTCTACATGTTTGTTCATGACGTCATAGTTTGTTCATGAAAACCTCCTCGAGCAAAGATAGTTGATCTGGAAAAGGATGCACGAACGACGTATTTTGCAACACACCACACATACATCTTAAAATTGGTTTTATACTAACTGACTTGATGCAGGGAAAAATCAAAACAATAGATTTGGTTTTAAAACTGTGTCAAACATTCGTGTTTCTGAAGCACGGAGGTGCGTGGATTGAACGAGCAAAGCGAGCGTCTTTTCAATGTGTGTCTCGCTTTGCTCTTTCAATCATTCATCTCTCACCTTCGTAGGAGATTACATCTGACGTTCTGCAAATGTTTGTCCAAGTGAGGGATCATCAGAAAGTGAAGTGATAAGACTCCCATGGAAAAATCTGTACTGAGCAGGACGTAAAGAACAATATTCTTAAAACAAGTAAAACAAGAAAACCCATGTAAAGTGTATTCTAACACAAATTACAAGTGATGTGTGGTTCTTGGTGGTTACATTGATTCAGTCACGTTTCTGAGGAAATGTTTGCGCTGATTGAGTGAGCGAAGCGAACGAAAATCAGCGTTTGTCATCAGAAAC
This sequence comes from Lithobius niger, assembly GCA_023313725.1. Lineage (NCBI taxonomy): Eukaryota > Metazoa > Arthropoda > Chilopoda > Lithobiomorpha > Lithobiidae > Lithobius > Lithobius niger. The sequence goes on along the minus strand of JAHWFP010050979.1, from coordinate 28,465 downwards.
AGCGCTTTTCTGATAAATTGCTTGATCTTTTTGCTTACCTCCTTGGATGTAAAAAAAATATTGACCTTCTCTCGAGATAACCGATATCGCATACTATACACTCTTAAAATCCGCTTGATAGTTTTTTATATGGAAGGTGTGTCTGTATCATAAGTGTTGCAGCAAGAAATCTCCTCGAGCGCAGCGAGACGACGCGGAATGAGCGAGCGAAGCGAGCGACTCCGATAGTCTTTCTTAAATTTTTAACACCACTATTTCGAGAGTATATAAATAGCAGCAGTTTCCAGCATGCGTCGTTGCTGTTGCACGAATCTTATCTTATCTTATGTTATCTTATAATGTAGACAATGCCAAGCAACTGATGGATGGCATCACGCCAAGTTTACTTATTAAATGTGACGATGCAAATTTTTTTGTCTTCTTCTTGTTAGGGTATTTTTCTGTCAAACAGTATCCTTTCTACTGAACGAATATCTGCATTCTTCTTTAGGATACGTATTCTTTAGGATGAAAAGCTTTCAACGACGTTTATCAGTGCACCATACATACAAGGTGTAACAAATCCAGTTAAGAAAAATCCTACTTTAACAAAAAAAAATAATAAATCAGACTAGTGAGTTTAAAAAAGCATTACCATGAAACCAGTCCACGACCACCCCCTCCCCCAAAGAAATCTTCCTACATGTTAGTGTATATTTTGTTGTTTCTTTTCTGTCGTTTTAACTTAAAGTTTGCACGTGGTGACAAACTTGAGATTTTCGATTTTAATTTGCTTTGACGTGTTTTTATGAAGGTTTCCCTAATTACCTTTCCTTGATAACGACGAACATCTGGGCATCGAAACGTCGTATTTTATTTATGATTGTGCATTTTTTGACTTTTTATTATTATTACCGTGTAGATTCGTCTGTTAAAATATATACATCTGAAGCACAATGGCTGTGCCGAACCGCGATCATTCATGCTTACACAAAATATCTTAACCTCATCCTTATACAGGGTGAGTCAAAAATATCGACCCAGTGGATTTGACAGCTGCATGATTTGGTTTAACCATCAAACAACCCTGGATTGTTGGTCACCACGGAGGGTGCCACGTTTTGAGATCATCCAGGGGTGGCCCCCACCCTGCCCCCCTTAAGTAAATTTTCCACTTCCGATTCCTTTAGGAATACGGCATTGGTCCCAAATTTGAGATATGTGCGGGCAGTCAATTCATGGTGAATGCAGAAAACAGCATGTAAATCGGTCCAACATAGCACGAGATATGGCCAAAACACATTAGGAGACAGCAAACGTAAAGAAATTCATAAGGGTTTTGTTTCACTAATTTAAAGGTGTAAAAGTAACGCTTATGCTGAACATCAGGAACCAGGCTTCACTTAAAACCTTTCTTAGTACCACAGCTTACTCAGTTTTTTCTTGTGGCACTGATTTTAGGAAGTTAATATGGAATGTTAGATCCTGCTGTCTATGCGTTAACTCTTAAAATTTTTGCGTGTAAAGCTACCTGTTTGGCGTAAGTTGTGTAAGATACCATTAAACACTGGCATCAATCGATGTAAAATGGAATATAATAGAAGGTGACAAATCTGTTTTCCTGTAGTGATGAAAGATTACAAGGTAATTATTCCGAACAAAAGAAGTAAGTTAAGTCAAATCGCTTTAAGACAAAGGTGGATACATGGACATTCAAGTTGTGGTGAGTTAGAACGACAATGGGTACATAGTAGTTTCTGCGAAGGTGATATAGCATCAACCAAAACCCATCCCTGTTCCTAGGTCCCTTTCAGCTAGCTGGGCTTTCGTTTTCCAATAATAGCACAGCTGTCCTAAGACCCACGTTGGAAATCGGTGTTAAGTGGTTACATGGAGGTTCTTAAAGCGCTCCAACTCCTTATGTTAATGAGGTGGTTTGAGATAAAGCAACTTGAAAGTGGTTTTAGATGGTTATATGGACGTTCTTAAAGCTCTATACGAGCTGAATCGATGTAACTTAAGTCGTCTTGAGCTAAAGTGATTAACGAACGTCTCTGTATACCTCCGACAATGTCAAGAAAACAAGATGGTCTGAAGAGACCTAACTGTTGTATACAACTCGATTAAAAATGTTTGTACATTCATAGAAAAACATTTAAAACTTCAGTTTCACAATTTTTCCTTCTTCAGCTATTGTTTTCAGGTAACCTATTAATCATAATGAACATTTTACCCTGCCCCTGCCTTGGGTAGAATTTCACCTCAACTTTTGAAGAGTATTTACCGCGGTGTTATTTTCCTTGATGCAGCTCACCACATCATTTTTCCATGGGATATTTGAGAGGTGGAATACTTTCCCCGGGGGGTTCAGCACAAAATCCCCAGGGTCCCCCCCCCACTCTGTGTTTCCCCTGACCATAGCTCACCTTTTTGCAACCCCAGGGTGTTTTTTACCCAGGAAAACAAAAACCCTCGGGCTATATCTCTCCACTGTAAGTGTCCACAAAAGAACTTCTTTCTTGCTCACTAATTCCTGGGCAGGGAGGTACCACTCACTATAATTGACATAGACAGTATGTTTATATGTTGAAGGATGTGCTCGAACCTCGGAATGCGGTTCAAGGTTTTTTACATCTGCTACAAACCTGTGCTAGCCGAACCCTTATCAATTTCGTTACGTTTGCTGTCCCTTACTGTAACTATTACATGCAATAAACCAATTCACGCAACTGCCCAGTATATTATTTTATGCAATAAATCCAACATTTGTACTAATGTGTTTTGGCCATAGCTCGTGCTATGGTGGATGCTATGGTGGACCGATTTACATGCTATTTTCAGCATTCACCATGAATTGACTGCCCGCACATATCTCAGATTGGGACAAATGCCCTAGTCCTAAAGGAACCGGAAGTGAAAAATTTATTTAAGGTGGCAGGGTGGGGGGCACCCCTGGATAATCACAAAACGAAGCCCCCTCCGTGGTGACGAATCATCGATGGTTGTTTGATGGCTAAACCAAATCATGTGCCTGCAAATCCACTGGGTCGATACTTTTGATTCACCCTGCAGATTGACGTGGGTAGTCGGGATTGGGACGAGCAACTTTTGGCTGACATAACACTACTTCACATTGTGAAACTTGGCATCTTGATATCCTTATGTTTTTGCGTTGTATTTGATCTTATGCTCTTAAGCTGTAAGCTTACTGGCGACAGTTCTATTCTATTCTATTCTATCCTATTCTATGACGGTTAGCGGATCTTCGTTATATCTTGCTGGTTTTATATGGCTGTCGGTGGTCTTGAAGGTAGAGAGTTCAGTTCCCAGTTCAGGCAGTTTGATATTCAAACACACAAAAAAAAAAACAACGGGAATAGGTTTGTATCTATTTATTTAAGACTTTCAAACACAAAGTAGAAGGTTTTTATTATTTCATGACAAAAAAACGAGAAGGGTTAGAGAAGTGGCTTTAATATGTCAAAAGAAAGACCTTGTCTGTGCATATGCACAAAAATCGTGAAAGTCGAAAGCGTTCAAAATTTAAGCATCCACAGAAAGAAATCAACGCGTTGCGTGTCGCAAATTGAACGGCGCCATTTTGGGGTCTGACACTGCTGGATAATACTGGAACCCATTGCTACCGAGCCATTTATGGGCTCCACAGATCACGGCAGAAAATGGCATTGGGGTTGTGCAACACTTCGTTGGTGAGCGAAATGTTCGTGTTTCCCTCAAAATATTTTATTATAACAACTTTGTTTGCCATAAATAAATACGGGTGCAAACCTATTTGCGTTACCTTTTGAACGGAAATGTCAGACTGCCTGAGCGGGGAATTGAACTCACAGCCTTTGAAACCAACGGTCGAGGTTGACGAGCTGCAGGCCGTGTTAGAATGGCTCAGCGGTAGGACCTCGCACATGGTTTCAAAAACCGTGGGTTCAATTCCCCGCTCAGGCAGTCTGACATTTAAACCCAAAAGGCAACGTAAACAGGTTTGCATCCGTATTTATTTAACCCTTCTCCAGCCCATTTAGCTTTCCGTCCTGCTTAAAATTTTGTTTGCTGACTGTGAGTGAATGGTTTGTTTCCGAATTAAAATTCTGGTTTCTACCAAAAATGTACAGAAAGTGGTTTTTTTTTTGTTGTTGTTTGTTCTTTTTTATTTTTGTTTTCCGAAACAAAGTGATGCCCTCGACTGTGAAGGATATTTAGTTGGCGGTGGACGGTATCACTGATGCTTTGAGTAAGGAAAGTGCTTGTGCGTACACAGACCATGTTCTTCCAAGCCTGACTCATGGGTCCTGCGGCGTTGCTATGAACGGTAGACAACTGAATGGGGGAAAAGGTAGGAGGGTGGGGGATAAGGGGGGAAACAGAAGCGTGCCAGGCACGTGCCGGAAAGAGGGGGGAATGAAGAGGGGAAGTACCCTCGGGAGCAGCCAGAAGTGGGGTCGGGAATCATCAACAACGCCTCACCCCAAGGTCTATTGAAAACGCCGCCTATAGCCTCACTCCGAACCCCGTGATAAGTACGGAAGACGAGGTTTGTTATGCGCGCTCAATTGCTTAAATTTGACTTAAATTTTAGTTTATCATAACTTTCCACAACTTTAGAAAATAATTACTACAAGTTCGTAATATTTCTGTCGTCCTGGAACCCGTTCTTTAAACACGGCTTTTTACTTAATTCAGCGTCTTAAAATCCTCTAACAGTTAAAAAATGGCGGTACGTTTTTATACTTTTCGAGGGCATGTGGTGTGTTTATGGAGCACACGAATTGAGTGAGGGGTAACTCTTCCCTGGCATTTTAAGAGGGCTTAAAAAATATTTATACGTTAATACAGCAAAACAGCGTCAACATAACACCTAAACAACAACATAACACGTCATACCATCCATTACCATTATTAACGTTAAGATGGTACAAACGATAAGGTAGTATTTTGTTGAGTTTTTCCAATGACCATGATGTACAGTCAACAAAAAGAGTGGCGCTGCAGAAACATTTGTATTCTGGAAGGACTACGTTGTTTGATATTAGTTGGGGAGAAAGGGGGGGCGGGGTCACTTACTTAAGGAGGAACTACGTTCGGCATTAGGGATGGTCACTTATTCTGGGGGTAACTATGTTTGGAATTGGGGGGGGGGGGCCGCTGTCACTAGATTGGGGTGGGCACATCATTGATTTATATATCTGCTACACGTTGTTTCGACCAATATTTATCAGAGCCAAAGTCCCCTTACTTGAGGTGCACTGGTGGTACCCGAAGGCATATTAGGCTGGAAAGGAGTCAGATGTAACACTAGGTACTATTACTTTATATTACGATTGGAGGAGTTTGTGGAATACTTTGTTTCAGGAGGTTGCGACTGGTTCATGCGTTAAACCAAATATTAAAAAATAAAGACTTAAATGACTCGAATATTCTTACTGCCTAATGTAGTACTTTCTGTCGTCATTTATTTCGGTATGTATTTTAAGTGATATCAACACATATTCTGTGTAATTTCCTTGCAATGTTTTTGAAAAAAACTTTATAATTATAATTATTATTATTATTATGGTGTATGGTGTACCACAGGTTAGTGTGTTGGGCCCTTATTATTCTTAATCTACATTAATGATATTTCAGATATAAATTGAAAAACATAAACACTGTATGCAGATGATATATTCATGTTATCGATTAATAAAGATAGTAAAAAATGTTAAAAATCTACAAGAGGACTTCGACATTACACAAATTTATTTACGAGAAAATGACTTGCTATTGCAGGTTTTTTTAATTGGTTTCGTTCTTTTTTTCGTTGCTTTCGTTTTCTTTCATTTTGGTTTCGTTATGCTTCAAATGGCTTTCGTTTCTCTGCAGTTTGGTTTTGTTTCTTTTCATTTTGCTTTCGGTTCTTTTCAGTTTGATTTAGTTGAAGCTAATTTTTACAAATCTGAAAATCGAAGCAAATTAAACGGAAAATATTAAATATAATTTACAGTAAATAAATTACTCAGATGTAAGTTTTAAAACGTATTAAATTAATGATTTGCTGCACACTAATAACAGTAATTATGTAGAGTAACTACTTTCACGCTATCGTCGTAATTCACCCAGCCTGCCTATCGAATCCTTTTGTCGTTCTGGTTCAGAAAATCATAAGAAAACGTGCGCAAACGCTTATTTATTTTTAAAAAAATTATTAAAAACGTTAAAACGCTACTCCAGCATTATAGCGAGGCTAACGCCACAATGCGAGATGAAAGAGCCAAAAGAAAACCCGATTTCGACCAGAACATTAGTAAACGGAAATTATCTCTATCCGGACAAATTTCGGGTTGCGGTTTCTGATGTTATATGTTAATCCGCAGCGAGCGCGGCACGTAATTTGGAAAAACATTACCATCATTTGGGGAGAAAAAATGTCCATCATTAAAAAAAAAAAACTTGTTTTCGATTTTTTTTATGTAAGCTCTGCAAATTAGGGTAAATCAAGGTCGCTGTTCACGAAAATTATGGTCATATATTGTTTTTTTCCCCAAACTACGCGCGCGCTCGCTGTGGCTAAACACATAACATCTGAAACCGCAATCCAAAACTTGTCCGGATAGAGATAATTTCCGTTTACTAATGCTCTGGTTGAAATCAGGTTTTCTTGTTGCTCGTTCGTCTCGCACTGTGGCGTCGGCCTCACTATACTGCTGGAGTAGCGTTTTAACGTTTTTTAATAATTCTTTTTTAAAATAAACTAGCTGTACCCCCGGCGTAACATACGCCGGTCTAGCCGGCTCCCGAATACCTAATTACCAGTCGGAATGGCGCCGACATCCGACACCCTCTCTACCCCCCCCCCTCCCAGGAATCTAGGAAAAGTTATCCCCCGGAAAAAATATCCCCTGCAGTCACAATGTATTCTTATTGGTCGTACAATTTAATTCTGCGGACTCCAATACCGCAGCACGATTTACGAACACCCCTACCGCAGCATGCGTTTTAGGGACTACCCTACCACAGTACCACTGTGGACTGGACGACATTAAAGTGGCACTATCAATGATTGAAAAGGGAACGAAAATACCGTGGCGCCATTTAGCGGGAGTAATATTGTTAATGTGTACAGTTTGCTGCCAGGTGCACGAGGACGTACCAAATTTTCACTGAATAACTAAGGAGGTCGAGGTTAGTCTGTTTTATTGAAAGAAATGCCGTAGTGCATTCCTCCGCTTGGTGCAAGCAAGTGCTAGATCATACTAGACACAGCACTAAATGTTGCAAAATGTTGCCTACTTTAAATTTCTGATAGTGCTACTATAAGGGGTATGGGCGGAGAAATTGTTGAATAGTTAATGGAATAGCTCACTAATACCGATGTCATAGACGGCAGGAGAAGTTTTTGACCTTTAGTGTTTTTTAAAACACTAAACATATGACTATTTCTCATATGATATTTCGCACAATTTCCTCTAGGGAATCTGTTGTCCTGATTCAATTGTTTAAGTCACTAATTAGACCTATTTTGGAATATGGTACTCCCTTTTGGGACCCTTTATTCAAAAAAGATGATATTAGTATTGAAAGTGTACAACGAAGGTATACAAAAAAATTCAAGTCACTGTATCATTTAGGGTATTATGAAAGAGTAAGGTATTTACTGCTTCCTTCTCTTCGTTGGCGCCGACTCAGAGGTTGTCTGATTTATATGTTCAAAGTAATTTGTGGCTTTCTTCCCAAGGTTAACGATGAATTTTTTGTACGGGATTTTTCTCCGTTTAACACTAGGGGTTATGATTTCAAATTAAAAGTTGGTAAACCCCGCCACTTTGCCTATAGGGGTATTGCCTTCTGGAATAAGTTACCTAAAGAGGTTGTTGATGCTGATTCGATATTATTGTTTAAATGTAAACTGGATGAGTGCACTCCAGAGGATATTAAGTACGGGTTTTCGGTGTAATTGAATTGAATTGTTTTGGGTCTGGACCTAATTGTAGTTGTATGTTGTTCTTGGGTCTTCTGGGATGGCTAAGGGCTTGGAGAGCGGATGGTTATTGTTATTTCTTTATAGTTATATATTTGTCATTTGTTTTTTTTCTATACTAACTTTATTATTGGTATGCCTACAGTCTTAACTGTTTGAGGTTTTTGTATATATTTATTGTATGTATTTATTGTACGTATCGTCAAAGTTTACGGACAATGACGACAAATGTGTTGATTAAATTAAATTAAATTAAATTAACTCTTTTTTTGGGTTTTGAGGTCGAAAACGTTCCTAAGATACTAAAATGGAGGACGGAAATATCCCTAAGGTTCCCAAGAACGTATGCCACCGGTATGGGAGGGGGGGGGGGGACCAGAAACCCATGATTCCCCTTCCCCACGCCGTGCTAGTTTATTCCCCTTCAACTTAAATTTTCTTGGCGGTGAGGTTAACATTAATTTGTTTTATTTTATTTTTTAAACAAACGTTCATGTTCATTGGAAAAGATGGGGGGGGGGCTGCTCTCCAAATATTTTCCTGCGTATGCCACTAATAGACCTATCACGTTTACAATACTCGAAGTAGTTATTAGAGAGATAGGTTTCATTCCTTATTTTTTTTGTTAGGGGAATGGAGTACAAACGGAAATACACCACCAGACGTTTTTTTTTTCACTACATGACAATTGTATAAATTATGACTAGATGCTCATAAAGAAGGTGTTTTAATATTTCCTCAAATTCATGTTTTATTTTTTTCGGGGATATTTTTTTCAGGGGATATTTCTTCCGGGGATATTTTTTCCGCTTAACCCCCCCCCCCCCCCCCAGCATCCTCCTGCCTCCTTCCCCCACATTCTCTCACTGCGTGGTCAGATTGGGCCACCTCCCTGGTCACCCCTTTCCCCTTTCTCGCTTGAACTTCAGTAACACACACACGCACACATATGATGAATTTGCTCAGTGCCACCCAAGCCTATTATATATTACAAACAAAAACGTAATCCGTAATCCGGTTTGTAATCCGTGTACTTTTTTTACGGCTATGGTGTCGCGCTATAAAGGTTTATGCATGCAGTCGATTGTTGCATGCACGAAGAATGGATCTGGAGTTTGCTGAGTGGCATTGTTCCCTAAATACAATGGTTAAAACAATGTAAAACAATCAAAATGATCGTATAGGGTCCCGTAACTCCGGAATGGATCGACCAATTGAAAAAGTGGTCCCTGTAAGGTTGAAGCCCAGGGAAATTTCTGGCTCAGATCATGTTTCAGATTTTAGGTAGGTGCAGTAGTTTTATTCTGAAACCGTGTCAGCCAAGAAGAACAAGAACCAGAACAACAACTATAAGAAGTGAACAGTTTTCAAATTTACGTGTGGCTTCCTACGTTTACTCTTGCACGGAATTGCGTAAAAGTTGGTGTAAAGTTTGGAAAAGTTGCTATCTACTATCTGGCCAAGTTTGGTCGAAATATATTGAATAGAAGTGGAGAAATTAATAGTTTGAGTTTTGCTGGAGAGAGGACTTCAATCATATATATACACGGCCATCTCCGTATATGATGTAGATAAGCGTTTGCGTTCGTTTTCTTATGATTTTCTGAAACAGAACGACAAAAGGATTCGATAGGCAGGCTAGGTGAATTACGTTGAGAATTCCCCTGCAAATCGAAAGTGAAACCCTAAAAAGAAATCACTTCTGAGAATCGTTTTGCGGAAAGAAAAACAAAAATTCTCTAACCGAATTCCACTCGTCCTTGAATGAAATTTATAATTTGTGCGTTTTAGCACTCAACTCCTTTCCAACAAATTTCCCTCAAATTTCGGTCTCGGGAAATTAAATCTGGAAAGGAGTTTCGTGCTAAAACGCACAAATTATCGATTTCATAGAAGCACTCGTGGTTTTATAGCCGCAAATTGCAGAAGGAACGAGGTGTCAAACGATTGTCGATCAA
>JAHWFP010050979.1:0-18456 GCA_023313725.1 Lithobius niger | reverse complement strand
CAACTAAAGCAAACTGAAAAGAAACGAAAGCAAAATGAAAACAAGCTAAAGCAAATGAAACATAACGAAACCAAAATGAAAGAAAACGAAAGCAAAGTAAAAAAGAACGAAACCAATTTTAAAAACCTGTAAATAATTAGAAAACTTGCTATTTACCTATAATAACATCACATATACAAGAGGAAGCAGGAACAACTTCAACATGTGAAAAAAAAATTTGAAAGTAACTGTGACTGCACAAAAATTAATGCAAGGTACTTCGGAATTGAATTAAATGAAAAATGGAAATTCTACATGCATATGAAAGATTAATTCACAAATTAAGAAGAATTATACCAACCCTACGTAATTTAAAAGATAAATTGAACAAAAAAATAAGAAATTGATTTTTGATGCACTTATTAGGTCAAATATAAATTATGAACTTACGATATATGGAATAACTTCAAATATTATTAAAGAACAAGTACAAAAAACAACAAATAATTAAGCAATTAAGGTACTCTTCAAAAACAATAAAACCAAACCTAATGCTGAGATGTATCAAGATTTGGAAATAATGAATATTGATACAACTTTAAACTGGGTCATTATAAATAAGAATTATTTTTTAAATTAATACAAAAAAAATTAACCTGAAATATAAGACAGAATAAAAAATGGCTACAGCAACCAGGTTGGCGTAACTCATATGGGAAAAGGAGCATGAGTTATGTTAAACGTACAAAATTTAACAAAATTCCAACTGAATTTCAATGAAATGCAATTCGTAAGATCAAAAAGTAGCTTTTAAAAATTCAATAAAAGGAACAGTAAAGACCAAGGAAATATAAAGTAAATACTTATAAAAATTTATATACGACGAATGATGGAAATGTGATCAAATTATAATATAGGTTAAGTAGCCTTAAAAACTTATAGAAATGTTGATAGATATATCAAGCCCTATTCACTCGCACCGAAATGTAGCCACGGTAGCAGCAACAGCACTCGCGATCAAAACGTGGTGCGCTCTCTGTCGCATTTGGCCACTAGCTGTCGTCTCCAAGTACTTCCGGGAAAATTCAAGATGGTGACGACGTGTGCTCACGGCGACTGCTCGAGTTATTGGATGCGCTAGTCACGTGGCTCAACGTCACTTCCGCTGTTGTCGGCAGTTGCTCTTGTGGAATTTGAAAAACTAGAGTATCGTGTCGTGAGTTTTGCACGCGGAGCTTGAGTGGTAAGTATAGCGCTACCCCGTAACGAATGTTAGTTATTTATCCAAGGATATATAACTTATTAATTACTAGCGCACACATGTCTTATAGGACTTCGTACCGGTACTTGTTAAAATGTACTTGTACTTTAATAAAGTGTTATTATTATTATTACATGAACAAGTTACCTACACATTTAAGAAACTTGAAAGCTAACAAAAGCGTGCAAACCGAAATTTAAAAAATGGATTAAAACTATAGAATTTTGTTAAAACCATACTTAATAAACAGTTAGTCAATATAATTATATATGTTACTTAAATGGTTAAAGACATGTATAATGGAATGAAATATTAATAAATATGGAAACTGCTTGCACAAACAAGCAGACGTCGTGCCTTTTGTATGTTTGTTTGGCTTTTACTTGGCTTTAGCTGACATGTATGCATACACTTGAATAAAGCTATTATTATTATTATTATTATCATTGTTGCCACCAGTGTGAAAAATACTAAAACAATTTTTTATAAAAACTTTTTTGAATTAAATAAACATGATAGTAAAACTATCTGGACAAAAATAAACGAAATCTGCGGGAAAAAACTAAATTCGAAAGTAAATATTGATGATCAAATAAAACAAAATTTCGAGGAATTAAAGGAACAAACAATTTGTGACAATTTTTCGGATTTTTTTATAAATGAGGTCCCCCATCTGAAATCTCAAAAGGTAATAAGACAACACAAAAAGCCCAATGGTAATAACTTTCAAAATTCATATAGAAAAACCACACCAAACTCAATTATAATTCTAAAACCTAATAAGAGTGATATTATCAATATTATAAAAAATTTAAGGCTAAAAAAATCAACTGGTCATGACGGCTTTCTCTTAGAGTTTTTTGCTCATAGCTCTGAACAGACGGCCGAATTTATGAAAATCTTAATTGATGCGATAATTGAGTCCGAAATTTGGCCAGATGAACTTAAAAAACAAATTATAAGGCCTATTTATAAAAAGAATGAAAAAAATTTGTATTGTAATTATCGACCAATAGCTCTGCTACCGGTCCTGAATAAAATTATTGAAAAATACTTTGCAAACTGTATTTATAAATATCTTAATAAATTTCGTTTGCTAAATGAAAATCAATTTGGGTTCAGAAAGGGAATTGGAACCTTAGATGCACTTAATGTTATCAACAATCATATTCTGAATGCACTAAATAAAAGTAAACATGTTGGTGTTATTTCTATTGACTTAAAAAAAGCTTTCGATACGATTGATCAAAAAATTCTGTATAATAAACTATCAAATATTGGTATTAGAGGAAAATTATTGCACATTCTTGCGAACTACATGTATAATAGACAAAGCTCAGTAAAAATTGCAAATACAAACAGTGATTGGAATATTGTTCATTATGGGGTACCACAGGGATCCATTCTTGGCCCTCTGTTTTTTATAATTTATCTAAATGATTTGCTTGATGAAAAATTTCAATGCATAATTACCCTATATGCTGACGATATCTTAATGGTCTCTATAAATAAGAAACAAAACATTATGAACTCAAATTTGCAAAATGATTTTAATACCTTGAACAAGTATCTACTTAACAATGAATTATTCATAAACAATGACAAAACAAATTATATGCATGTAACAACCTCACATACTGAAAAAACAAACTGTTTACTTTATTCACATGCATGTTCGAACCCTATTGTTTGTAATACCTGCCCACAGATCAAGCAAGTAGCATCACTACGATATCTAGGAATTTTGATTGATGAAAATTGGAAATTTTACTCGCATATTGAAAATATTAAAAAAAATATTCGAAAAATTATTCCAACTCTTTTCTTAATAAATAGAACGTTTGGCATTGAAATAAAAAAAGTTTTGTATGAATCATGGATATTGTCCCAGGTACGATACATGTGTACCATTTTTGGCTCAACAACTGGAACCTATATTGAACGCTTACAGAAAACTCTAAATAAAGCGACTAAAGCTCTCTTTGGAAATTCGCGGGATTGGTCTACTAAAGATATCCTAAAAAAACATAACCTTCTAAACTTTAATCAGCTGTTTAAGTTGACAATGATTATTAAATTCTTTTTTGATGAGACTTACCAAAAGGGAACAGTTAGAGCTATTCGAAATTATTCGGCCTGGTTGAAGGTACCCACATGGAGAAACTCGTACGGGAAAAGATGCGCTGAATATATCGTGCCAACTATACTCAATGAGATACCATTTGAAATTAGGAAAAAAATAAATAGGGGAAATATAAAAAGAATTATTAAAAATTGGCTTTTTGATATATAACAGTCGTATTAGATCTGTTAGATATGAAATGTTAAATTTTGTATGTTAGAAATATAGATGCAGTTATGTACATATTAATATTCAGTGCACATACAAGCCAAGTTGGCTTCGTGCATGCACATGCATTGCTGTTGTAATCTGTGTAAATACTGAATAAATTATATATTATTATATTATTATTATTATTATCATTGTGTCTAAAGTAATAGAATTTAACAAAATAAATGTTTGAAATAATAACTGTGTATAACTGTATATAAAAACCTTCAGCCAGTGGACAAACCTTCACACAAAAAAGTGAAACGAATCGTTAAAAATATTCCGTTAAACCACAATAATACTTACTCTCTTAGGAGATTTTAATTTTAGCATTCTTGATGAATACCAAGACCCGAATAAAACATGACATTGAAAGACTTGAGAACGCTATGGAGTGCTAACATTGGGCCTTACTACCGGGAAAGGACGATTTGGTCCTTAACAGCTTGGTCCGACCCATTTGGTCCCGGACAATTTGGTCTCAAGCCGATTTAGTCCAAGGACAATTTGGTCTCAGGAATTAATGTTTTTGTGTATTTGGAGTTTTTTTTTTGGGGGGGGGGGGCTGCGACTAACAAAAGGACGAGATTTGGAATATGAACAGTATGTGTGAGGCATTCGCTAGTACCTAAACGAAAGAAGTACCAAAAAGCTGATAAGAGAATTCGAGTCATTGTGTCATCCTATGCTGATCTCGAAATAATTGAGTATCTCCGTGGGTTAACACACAACTTTTTAATAGAGTAGCAACCAAATCACATACATTAGTTTTTATACAATCAGTTTTTATAGACATTTTAAAAGACGTGTCGTGCCATATCATGACAAAATAAATCTTACTGACGATGCGACTATACGCAATAAATTAATAAGAAAAAAACATAGCTGTAAAAGAATATTTTTAAAAACATCTTAGGCCATGTTTGTGATGTACGCCAACCGGGGGGGGGGGCCGGAGGTGGTAAGCGGTGTGTCCCCCCCCCCCCCCCCCCTCACCTCCTCTTATACATAAGCTTTAAAAAATGTATACACAAATGTAAACACAAAAAAGGTTTTATCTGTCGTCCTAATTTCATTAAAGTAATTAGCTTATTACTTACCTGGGACCAAAATGTCCGTGGACCAAATCGGCTGGGGAACAAATTATCCGGTACCAAATAGGCAGAACCAAATTGTTCGGGACCAAATTGTCGCGTAACCCCTTACTACCACATCAACTCTCCCACCAAGGTTGAGATCAAAGAAAAAAAAAACCAAATTGTGTATTGACTTAATACACAGCAAATTAAATAAATATTTGTGTAACTCCTTATATAACATTAGAAGGTATAGCTCTTGGGACGAGAAAGACACTAAGGGAAACTTGTAATTTTGTTATTAGGCCCGTATGAAATCCAATTGTATAGGGTAGGTATACAGAAATAGTTTGTATGTAATATCTGAATATGTCAAATATTGTATATAAGACCATGTATTAATAGTTATGTATTGGATGTATATAAAGGTTGATTGCTCAGTGTACATACAAGCTTTATCAGTTTTGTGAATGTGTATAATACTGAATAAAACAATTATTATGATTTTGCGTATGTCATGCATTTATACAGTATATTTGTGTATTTTTAGAATAAATCTTTTTTATTTTTTTTATTATTTTTAAGTGCCAATATTCTTATTTTTGGTATTTTACTGCTTTTGTATTTACGCTTGCATGCTGTAAAACACGCAAATGTACTGTATAAACGCATGATATACACAAAATAATAATGATAGTTTTTTTTACATATGTATATATTTTAGTGTAAACAGTTGTAATTTTACAATTTTTTTAATGTAAATATGGGTGTGTCTAGTATTTTACTTCAAAGTATATTCTTATTATTATGATTACTGTGAATTAGGTTTAAATGGCTTTCCTTGAAAAATTATCGTACATACTGAAAATATAATTACTTAGCAGCAAACTGACTCTCTAACTGATCTGTATGCTCAGCGCACACGCAAACACAAGCTCTTGTGTGTTTCGTGAATAATCAAGCTTAATCAAATTATTAAAATTATATTATTACTAAACTCTTAAATCCTCAATCTTGGTAAATTTATCGTTTGGCAGTGACGCAACTTTATCCTGCTTGAAAGTCGTCAAATGGCTTATTAGCTGGAGGCAAAACTTTCCTATTGGTCGTGATTTGAGATCCGCTAAGGCGTCAATTAAACCCTTATTCCCACTCCTCCTCATCCCACCGCCCACGCAGTGTCATTCCTGATTTCGTTTAAGGCTAAATTAGAAAGGCGTGTAACTCATTCATTATAAATGAAGCCCTTTTGGCGTTTCCATAACAACCGTCGACTCGTTGGCGGTTGGTGGATGTCTTTAAGTGTGACTGTGGAAACCCTATCCCTCCCTTGAATTGACTGGCCTTAGGGGGTTTGGTTCGGCCATTTTGAATTCTGTTGGTGTTGTTGTCGTAGTTCAGCTTAAAATAAAATACGTTGATATACCGTTATACCGATTATACGTTATGTCATTGACTTGGTGCTGAGGAGGTACTAGGTTTCCTCAAAGCAAAATGAAGACTACGCCAGGCGTTATATCCTGTCGATGCGAGTCTTCGAAGCCCGGAAGGAAGCACGAACCACTTGAAGTAGCAAAATATTGCAAGGCACTCGCTAAAAAAGAAACGTCTAGTGTCATTGTGTGAAGTTTACTTTGCAATTCCTAACAGTGACCACGTGTGAAAGAGTTCGAGAAAGGATCCACATTCGATATTCCTGTAGCAGTTGATTAAGGAGATGCGTAATGATAATGCACCTCTGCCTTAGCAATCTTCAAGCGTCGATGAGATTAAAGGCATAGTGACCTTCTGGCAATGGCAAGTGCTCAACATCGGAGCTTTTAGGTGAACCATTGTTGAACACGTTCGAGGCGTTCTATGTCGATACGATAGTGCCCACCAAACTTCGGCACAATTATCCAGATGTGGTCGCTCGAAACTGGTGTAGAGAATTTTAAAGATATCTGTCATCAGTATGTAAAACCGGAGAGTACAAAGCCTCCATCCTAAGTGATCTATTGATGACAGCAGCCTTGAAGTTGAGCTTGTCATCAATAATGACACCATGCTTTATATGAATTCCACTGAAGAGTTCCGAAAACATAATTGGCTCAGGCATTGTTATCACCAAGATGCATAGTAATACTCTTCTAGGAGCCGAACTGAAGGTGGCCGAGTCGTGAATTTTATGGAGGGCTTCTTGAAAGACTTGTGGTGTCCTCTTCCCTGATGACTGACCGGTATAGCTTCAGGTCGTCAACGAAGAATAGGAATATGGAATCGACAACCTGTTGGTAAGTCATGGATAAAAAGAAAAATAAGGAAGACCTCCACTCTGGAAACCACAGAAACACGTCACATCTTAACAAAGTCTACGTGGTACTTACTTAATGCAAGTTAGCATGCAACAGCATGACACGCTATATTTTTCTAGGTTGACTCTTTAACCACAACAGTACAAAACACCGCGCCACTCTTTCAAAATAGTGTGTGGCGTCAGTTTCCCACTTTTTTCCCCTGGAGGGTCAGCGGTATTTTTCTGTTGTACGTTGTGGTATTGTGCAATCTTACAAATACGCATAAAAACAATGAAATGATAAACACGTCATATCCCCCCTCGTGCGTTTAGAACAATTGCATGACTCTTTGCGTAGTAGTTAAGCGTGATTTCGTTCACACCCTCTTACTCAAATTGTAATAATACACTCGTATAATAACAATTATACATTTTCAAAGGTAATATCCCGAGTGCAAGGGTAGTTATCGATAATTTTTTGGAACACGAACGTTTTTGTTCCTATTACTCTCGTGAGTGCTTGTGTTGGCCAATTATTAAGAGCTTATTGCCAACTCAAGCACGAACGAGTTTAAGGGAGCAAAAACTTGAGTGCTCCAAAAAGATTGATAACTACACACTGCAGGAGGGGTATTTAATCAGAGTATCTCGCAAGAATTACTTGATCAGTTTATTATTAAATCAATTACAAACATTTATGGGTGTATGTAAGAACTTCTGCATTTTGCATTAATGTTGTTGTACTTTTATTAATTTTTTAGCGAACCTACTAGTTGAGGATTATGTGAAATAGCCTCTCCGTCACCTTAGGAGTTTCAGTTTCGTTTTTTTTTTAATACGCTTCAGTGTACAGACGTTAGCATGTTGCATCTCCGTAGAAACGATCACAGAATGCCACACTAAAAACCTTTAATATACACATTAGTAAAATTATGCTAAATGTTTATGTAGCAGTTAAATTAGCTATATGTTTTTACATCCATATTCGTTATTGATTATTTTGTATTTGCCGCTGCACTGTTGGAAACAACGTGTACGTCACAATTCCCGGACACGTTATTACTGCTGCTCACTTGTTGGTTCCATTGGATACAAATTTCCATTGGAAACTATGTTGGTTCCATTATATTTTTCGTTTAGTTATTCCTAATATTTACTTCTAAAATTTGATAATAGTTTTGTGTATCAACCTGTAACTAGCGGAGGCCTATTTGGAAAGAAGAAGGTTACCGCTTAGTACCTGGCAATGCCGAGTTATTTCGATTTTACTCTGCTATTCTGAATGACGCAAAAGACACACACTGATAATTCTGACATACTAATAGTAATACTTCATTCCATCTGTTGCTCGTGCATCTACGTCACTTGTGGTTTCTTATCTAGTCTGGGAATGCGAACGAGATGATTATTTATTTAGCTGCACCTAGCAACACTGGAATTCTTTAGTTACAGATAAAACCACTCCACTCAATTAACGAAGAGGAAAGAACCACAAATGAGCAGAAAGCACCATCGCTTCCCAGCTGTAAGACCTATGCATGTGAGATTTAGGCAACGTCAAACAAAATGGCGATATTTGTGTAAGCAATCTGGATTTGCCTACCGACTTCGACAGTAGTAACTAGACACAAATCGCTGTAAATAATATGAAGGAAGTGGCTATTTACAGGTACAGTACCTGCAAACAACTGGCTATTTACAGGTACTATACCTGTAAGTAATCGACTATTTACAGGTACTGTACCGGTGAGCTATTGACTTTTCACAGGTACAGTACCTGCAAGCAACTGGCTATTTACAGGTACTATGTTTACAAGCAACTGGCTGCCATAAAACTACTGAATTTGTGTTCTTCCTCATTATTTACTAATGCTAGGCACATAAAGATTAATTCTTTCGATTATTGCAGTTTTATTTCACATTAAAGTACGATCTGCCTGAGAATCCAATACGTTCTCAATCACCAGTGAACTATGCTAAAAGTTAATGACACAAAATGACAACAGATGGCGCCACGGTATATGCGATATTTGTTTCGCATTCATGAACACGCAACGTTTTATGCTCGAAATGATAGCTTAACGTCCACGTTTACAGGTAAAATTCTGGCCCAGATTCCTCAAATTTGGCGTGGTTAACATCAATTGTGATTACAGATTTGAGTCTGTAACTCAAAAGCCTTCCCGCAAAATTTACATTTGTAAGGCGTTTTGGCGAAGCACAGCTCTCGAATTACGCGTAAGACGTGACTAACGCACATCTGCGGACTTTAGTAACGAGAATGATTAGTTACTAAATGCAAACCTTCATTGCAGTCTTTCCTTGTTTTTGTAATGGTTTGCCTGGAAGATCAAACTACGATTCAGACAGCAATGCAGCCGGATGCTTTCGTGCTACTGAAGTATGTTGGCTTTGGTGCATTCACTTTTTGAGAACTACCTGTGAATAGCCAGTAGCTTACCGGTACAGTACCTGTAAATAGTCGATTACTTACAGGTGTAGTACCTGTAAATAGCCAGTTGTTTGCAGGTACTGTACCTGTAAATAGCCACTTCCTAATAGGAAAGTAAACTGGAAATACTAGAAATAACGCCACCTTTATGCACTTACTTTCATTCGAGCAACATGACCCAGATTCGAACTGGTGAACCAGTCCATCATCAAATCATAGCTACACCGCCATTTCCGATATGGCAACTCGTCCACTGTGTGATTAATCATTATTGTTGCAAAATGGACCATCAGATTAGATGAGTCAACTCCACATCAGTTCGCCACACTCATAAGCTAGAAAGAAACCTAACTACGAATAAGCATATAAGCATAAGGCTGGTACGTGGCGAGTGGACTACTCATAACTCATTCGGTAGAGTAGGACATTGTCGCGTCGAAAGAGGGTCTCACCAAAAACGTAAACCCCAAACTTAACCGAAAATAATATTTTCAAATCTGTTGTGTAGACTATTTTATTTATTCATTTATTTACGTAAATAAAGGCGCCTTTTCACTTTTTCAACTCCTACAGCAGCACCGTAGAATCTTCGAGCAATGTAAAGAATATAGCGGTAAATTAAAAGCGGAACAACACTATTCGCAACAGTGCCGAGATTTTCATAACTAAAACGAGATCACGTGACCCACGTCAGCCTATTGGATGACGGAGAATCTGGAACGTGGATGCTGTGATTAGAAAATAGGCAACGCTAAATGGTGAACAGGCGCCTTTAAGGAAAGTGTTTATGCAGTTTGAGTTAGTTTACGATTGGTTTAAATTTGGCATGGTTCGTAAGTTGATTGAAGTTCATACAATGGGTTCAAAAGTTAAGGCGAGCAGCCGTTGTTGCAGCACTTTTTTTTTTATCTCATAAGATTACACGAATGTGTTGTTGTCGCACATTCTCGTAAAGGCGGGTTGCTACAATTGCCAGTGAATGAAAGTCTGTAGAATACAGCACCATCTAGCGCTATCTGGTACTTGCTTGCGTAAAGCGAAGGGATGCACAACGCCGTTCCTTTTAAAGCGACTAGCAAGTATATGCCTCCTTAATTATTCAAGGACAATTTGGTATTTCTTCGTGTGCACCTGGGAGCAAGCTATAAAGGTTAACGATATCACTGCCGACAGATGGCGTCACGGTAGTTTCTTTATATTTTTCGTCGGTGACAACCAGCCTTTAACATTACTTTGCTCCGGGCATACTTAAATGATTTCTACTTCTGCAGTAAAACGTTCGTCAGTCGTGAATTCTTAGAAATGAGACTTGTAGAAGTCTGTTTCAGCAACTGTGACAACAAACGAGACCACATCCGCAAATGCATTTCATCTTGGAACGAAAAAAAACAAGGGGATAAGAGCTGTACCGTAATTCCAAAATTCCCACAGGATGTCGCAACAATACGATGACGTCAATAACAAAATAAACCTGTTTAAACCAATTATAATGAGAGTCGATTTGTTTTCTCTTGCGAATACAGCAATCGGTATGGCTACTAATTGTCTAACACCAGTGAATAAATACCCTCCTTAAAGAATACAACCAAAAACCCAAATGATTTCTTGGCCACGGTTCCACGACCCGTACGCAACACGTTAAACCAGTGGCCGCTTGCGTTTCTAGTTTTGGATCAGCTGCGAAGGCATGGCATGGCGGCGCACACCTCTCATTTAAAGACGAATCCACAACAATTCTTCTATCGATTTCATTTTTAAAACTGTGAGTTTAATTAGACCAATAGTGCACTGAATCAACATTAAATATATTCAGCACCGTTTGGCAGTTTTATGACACGGGAGGCCTCAAAACTGTTTAGTCCCGACGTTTTGAATTTTTCATTTATCCGACGGCGACGTTGCCCCGCGGCACGACTGATCTGTAAGAATTAACTAGATAAAAATATAATAGCCCACAAGTAGTTTTAAGAATTCGCTATCATATCCGCCCCCCCCCCCCCCCAAAAAAATGTAATGCAGTAGAAGTTGCTTTACATAACATACTTCTCCTCCCCGCCCAAAAAAAAAATACTGGAGTCATTCAGTATTAAGTCATAAAGACATTTCGCATGCGGAAATACATCCAGAAATATCGTACATATCAGTCGGGCACACGACTGATATATATTTTTTTTATTTTACGTCAGTGGTCCGTAGAATAATTTGTTACCAGCCATTGGTCGGTTGGTGGTGACGTCAGCCGCTGACGACGGCTACATATAGTTCCCAGCGATAGGATGGTGGATGAATGACGTCAGTCGGCTAAAGAAAAAATAACGAACTTCGTACGTTTGCTGCAAACAAAAAACTTTGATTATTTCTAGTGGAGGATTTACCCAACGGATTCGACCCATTTTCGAACTGTGTGCAAAATTTGACAGAAATCCGATAATTGGTTCAAACGCTGTAGCGCGAACACACAGACAGACAGACAAACCGTTCGCATGAGAGTTTCAATCGACTCTAATAACAACTGAGAAAAGTATTCCAACTAAATGAAGCTTGTTGCATCATTAGTCCATCTTAATTCCAATATGGCGTCTCCCAGGTGAAGTTTCTGTAGTGTTGTGTGCTGCAGTTTTAATGATGTTTTACCTTTAAAAATGAATCTTCTAAATATTACGTGCTTTTTTTTTAATTCGTGTAATGCGTAGTGCTTCTTATGTTTTTATTTAAATCTAAGCCTCATTAGTTCCTGCCTTAGCATATTTCCTGTTGGATTTTCGGAAAATTACGTCAGGTTTTGAGCACTGCAACATTATGTATGTCGATCATCTCAAACAAATATATGAGCGATCCGTTTAGTAGAATGGCTGCTACTTGTCCAAAAAATAAGAACAAAATCAAGATTTGTGTATAAAAGCTGACATGAAGCCTTACATGGACTACAGTTATGGTCGATAAGCAAACCCAGACTATTAACAAAATTAAGACAGTGTGGTGCTTGACATTCTTAAAACCGCTTGTAGTTTTGCTTACATTGAAATCTGAAAAGTAGTCGGCCTCATAATTAGGAAGCGTAGTGCAATTCAATTATTACAGGATATAATCAGATTTTTTCACCACTTGTTCTTGATGTGCTCATCGAAAATTTGTGAACTTTGTATCTTTTGTCTGTGAGTGTGTTTGTCAATTTGAAACATGAGAACGTTAGCAGTTTCGTTCTAATTTGGTTGAAATTTCATAAGAGAGATTTGGTAACGAAAGAAACAACTTCGAAGATAAGTTCCTATGCCTCAAACAGAGATATTCGGGTTTTAGCCTGATTTAAAGCTCGATTTACGGGGGGGGGGGGGGAGTAAGGGAACCCGATTTAAAAGGTTAGTAGTCCCGGGAATGAAAGAATCTACGTGTCATGCAGCTTGCTCACAGTGATAGCCTTCCATAACGACGAGGTAGCCTGCCTCCTTAAGACGCCTAACACCCTGAAAACAACACAACGGGAACTTATGCTTGGACGAGGAATTGTGATCTGCAAGAGCTTAATTATACGCCTATATTTTATTACTATTACTTTTTTTTTCTACTGAACTATTTTATATTTACTCTGTATGTATGAGGTCATTTCTGGAGGCCGTACGTTGGACGTCTCTTCTGACCTTCAAATGCTTGAGGATTGAATGCGGGCCAACGGCTGATAAAATTAATACCCCACCGCCAAAGTGGCTGGCTGTCAGTCATGAGTGTTAAGTCATTTATGGAAACATGGTAAACGAGCGGGGATTAACTTGGATTTTGTCAGTAATTCTAAAGCTTCAAACTCTTTTAACCCTCATAAGCTGCATAGTTTAGTCATGGGAAAGTTTTGATAGAAGAACTCCAACAAGGTAAGCGCTTGTCATCTTAGTTGAGTCTAGTTAAGTTTACGCACGTTCAGTTAGTTCAACTAATGATTTGCACTGTATTTGTTGCAAATCATGTAAAGAGGTATTTGCACATGTAAGTATCTAAATTCTGGGTCCTCTAAGCGTAAAAAAAATAACAACTGAGGTGCGTTGCAGACATAATTTTAAACAGTTTAAACACTTTCTGCCGCTGCATATCGTCTATCTGCGAGCTTACACGGCGATGGAAGTGTCCATCCGTTTTCGTAGGATTTCGTTAAGATATTTAAAGCTTAACCCAGAGACAGAATTACAAACCAAAATGTAAATAAAAGAGTAAATAAAAGGTAAATAAGGGTTAAACAAAGTAAAAGGATAAATAAAGTGTAGAGTAAATAAATAAATAAAAGGTAAAAAGGGCAAAGATGGTACAAATAAGGGTCTATAATGGTAAATAAATAAAGATTAAATAAGGGTACGTAATGATAAAAATGTTAACTAAAGATCAGTAAGGGGACATAAGGATAAAGCAAGGTACGTAACGGTAAAAAAGAGGTAATCAGGGTAAAAAAAAGGCAAATAAATAAAATATAAATGAACGGTAAAAAAAAAACAAATGGTTATTCAACGGCAAATTAGGAACCAAGGTTTCCCCTGCCAACTTTTTTAAAATTTAAATTTAAATTTTTTTTCCAGTAGAGAGCGTTAAGTCGTCTGCGTGTCTTGATGCTGAACTGTCCTTCAGTGCGATTATTACTACACACAATTTACTGATGGGAATGAATGAAGAGATTATTGCCGAGAAAATGGAGTCTATGCAATTCTTTCATCCTCGATTTAACGTGGCTTCAGCCGAAATTTACAAAGGGTTGTAAATAAAAGATGTCTAAAACTAAACTTTCAGACAGCTTTTGTTAAGGATTCCTGCAGAGTTTCTTCGCCATTGAAAGTGATATTATACATTAACTTCATCCCACCGAGTAATAGTTTAGGGCAAACAAAAAACTCTATTCACTGTAAGCAGTTCTTTATGTTTATTCTGTATTGTGGCAAAGATGCCGTTGTGAACTCGTTATTAATAGTAATTGAAGCAAAGAACAGGGAATCCCCAATTCTCATATGTGTTTTCATTTCTTCGTCAATTTTTCGTTGCCGAAACAGTCATGGGTTGTTACCGAGCACCCCCTCCCCTCCAAAAGACTTTACAATATGATGGTAGTGGGAAAATTTCGAATAGTGAAAAAAAAAACTGAACGGTATTCGTCTTATCTATCGATAATCGATAACAGATCCTTTTGATAGTCGCTGTGAATAGTATCGAGTACAAGTCCCCCTCCCCATAATTAATTGTTGATATAGATAACATGTTGAGGAAGGTCTGAAGATCAGTCACTTATACCGTACCTAGATAGTTAGGAGAATGTTATTCATTAATCCATCTAATATGATGGGGAGGGGCAGAATAGGTTTTTTTTTCAACTTACTATTCACAATCTAGCCACTTTTTGAAAGTTAACATTACCATTGCAAACATTACTTTTTAGGTTCTTTATGGTGTATTTATTGATCATGAGAAAATTTATTAACATCAGACAGTTTATTGCATTTTATCGATTGTGTCTCGAAATGTTGCTTCGTTCCCTATAATTTACAACTTTAAAGCACTCCGAAGACCTCGCTAATTTATGTTTGATGGATATAATTAGGCCTGGCTGAAAGGTGGGCATTTTTTCTACTTGCGGAAGGTCAAATAGGGACCGTCCTACAGCTATTTTCTTTATACACCATCACAAACATCAAGCATTAGTGTTTTATGCTGTTTCATGAACATCAATTTTACTTAAATATTTGTACGTCTTCTATCATTTGTACGTATTTGATACAGCATAAATACACAAATGTAATTCTCCCAGAATTAAACATAAACATAAAACTATCCTCCAATTAAAATGGATCATCAGCTGTCTGACTAATTTATAGCCGATTGTATTAACGTTACTTTATTGTCGTTAAATTAAACATTTTACTCTGCAAGTCATTAATCAGTGATTGAATATAATTCATTCAGCTATACAAACGACACTATGGGTAACTAATTGTTATTCTTAGTTATGCGTTTTATAAATTCATTTACGTTGTTTTATGAGTTTTAAATTTTATTTTAAATCTTTGAGTAAATGTACAAGATATAAGTTATTTTGTTTATTAGAATATTTCCGTCATACACATTAAATATACATTTTTACGTGATATAATATTTATATATATGAGACAACAATTTTAAGTAGTGTTTGTGATTGAAACTTAAAGGGTTTGGCAACATTCATATATATTCTGGAGGAGTCAGTAATTTAATCGACACTCCACGTGTTATATTACCAAAATTAGTATTTATAATATATGTATCGTTGTTGTTAATTGGGTTTAAAACCGGTCGCGCCTCACCAACCTTCTTTATACTTTGTGATAACATCACTACGCTTCTCGACAAGGGTATTCCCTAATTTGCGACCTTATTTTCGTAGACTTTAGCCAAGCTTTTGACTCCGTGCAACATTGCAGTCTCATCAATAAACTTCTTTTCTTTGTAATTTTAAAGCCACTGTTACTTGGATTTTGTCCTACCTTTCTGAAAGCAGACAGCGTGTCAGCGTGTATAGAGGCTCATATACGCACCCTGAAAACTTGTTTATAGTAGAGTTCCACAGGGGTCAGTGATTGGTTCACTTCTTTTAACGTTTTTATGTCGGATCTACTTTGCCAGCTTAGGTGCTAACAATATTAGTTACGCCGATGATGTTAAACATTTTGGTCCCACTTTTGACGGATCACTGGAAATTGCCTTCGGATGTTCAATCCTGGGCCAAGATTTATTTTTTCCTCCTGGTGATCTAAGGCAATTTGATCTCATTTTTTGACTTAATTCTTAATTATGAAAGGAAAATAAATTGTTCTTGTTCAGTCTTTTTTTACGTATTGCTTTATTTTTTAGCTGTCCGGATTTTTCGTCACTGACTTCTCCATTTATTATTTTGTCATGATCGTTCATTTAGTTGCATGATATTGCAATTAATATGATCAATTTCCTTTTTTATTCTTTATATTTTGTGTATTTATTGCACTATGCACATGCAATAAACACATAGCGCAATGGTTTATAGACATAACTGAATAAGACGTAACTGATAGCTGACAAGGGATGCCTACAGGGGGGTGGCGGTACTGTGAAGAGCAACTCTTCAACACCAATCCAGTGAAAATTATCCAGGAGGGCAACCTAAGTATGTTAAGTATGTTAACTATGTTTTTCCCGTAAGTATTTAAGAAAAAAACGCAAGTACCCAAAAAAATACCACCAATGCATTTTGATAACTTATTTCTCTCAGATGACCTCCATAAAGCTAATGCATTAATTCCAAAAAATTGCAAGAATTTCATACTGGACAATGAAATCCTTATTCCTTCGTTTCCGGGCATCACCTATTCCCAGGCTATTCAGGATTTACCCTTAATTAAGTCTGTTGATCTTTCCTGAAACAATTTTCTCGAAATTAAAAAATCCTAAAGTAGCTCCACTATTAGTCCTGGTGGCTTTTCGTCGTTTTTCTATAAAAATCTCGCGTGGGAGCTGCACAAACCTTTGTTCTTTATCCTCAAGGCTTTTTTAAATTCAGGAATCCTGCCAAATTGTTGGCGTACTGCACGGGTTAGTCCCATCTACAAAAAGGGAAATACTGCGGACCCTACAAACTATTGCCCGATCTCCCTCACCTGTGTCCCCTGTAGGATACTGGAACGAATTATTTGTGATGCTATACTGAGGCATCTTTCTGAGGTAAATTTGTCGCTATGGGACCAATTCGCCTTTCTGCCTCGGTGGTCTACCACTCTCCAATTACTTAGCTGTGTAAACGACTGGTCTAAATCATTCGAAACCAGTAGATGTAATTTGTATTGACTTCGCAAAGGCAATTTATTCGATGGTACATGCTAAGCTCTTACTCAAACTTGGTATTGCCGGAAATCTGCTTTGCTGGATTAGCGAATTCCTTAGGGCCAGGTCCTAATCCCAATCATTATGTTGGGCGATTCTCTCTCTGAATCCAGACCTGTCACTAGTGGGGTGTTCAACAGGCCTCGGGTTTGGGGCCGCTTCACTTTACTATTTACAATATGGATCCACTCCCCCCAGCCGGTAACACTATTAAAATGCCTAAATTTGCAGATGACATCAAGATTTATAGTAAATTTAAAAATGAGGATGGTCATCTTTCCCTGCAGTCGGCTCTCACACTGGTTGTTCCCTGGACTGGCAGCTCCCAATAACAACCCTTAAATGCCAAACTTTACATCTGGGTAAAAAAAAAAAAACCTTTGTCTGTGCACTCGAAAACGCTGAACTTAAATCTGAGAACACCATTAAGGATCTTGGTGTCCACTTGTCTACTGATCTCGGCTTTTCTATCCACTGTAATCAGACTGTTTCTAAAGCTAAACGTTTATGTTATATGATTATGTTATATGAGATATTGCAGTGTTTGGACTGCCAAACACAACGCTCGTTTTGTGCTCCGGATTTCGTCTGTTTTCCTGCGACTTTCTTGTGATTTTCATCTCAGTTCGTGTTCCAGTCTTACTGTGAACTGTTGGTGCATCGTTGGCGGGTGTTTTGGTGCCGGTTGTTTGCTCCGGCGAGGTTCGGTGAGTGTTTTCCCGTTTTGACTGTGTCGTCGGAGATTTTTGTGTGGGCGCCGCCATCTTGGAGTGTGTCTTCTGGCTTCTGGCGCGAGTTCGAATCCAGCCTCGGCGGTTGAACTACGAATTTTTTTTTTCCCCCATTTCTGTTGTGAATGGAACTGTGGTGAGGAGCTTTTCTTCTTTTCCTTGTGAACTTATTTTAGTGAACGGTTTTTTTTTCTTTTATAAGATTTAAAAAAAAAGAGGGAAAGTTTCGAACTTTTTGAAGCATGGAGAAATTCCTGTACTCTGAGAAAAAAAGACCTTCAAATGGAACTGGATGCCTAAATCGTGCCAATCGCCGCCAAACTCTTTACTTTGACTCCATAGAAACACCACTAAATGCGAGCCTACCCAATCAAAGTACTCCTCTTGTGCATTCCTCTGATGCTGTCAATACCACGGCCACAGAAGATCTTTCCAGTGGTCTTCAAAATATTCCAGTTCTCCATGATATGTCTCAGAAGCTTTTAAACCGTTT
>JAHWFP010050978.1:66290-106403 GCA_023313725.1 Lithobius niger | reverse complement strand
TGCTGCGTTTAGAATATGGGCAACTCTTATCGAAATTGTGAAAAGGCAGCTTTAAGAGTTGGCTTGTTAGTGGTAGTGTGGACGGGGGCTATGAGTTGAATGGTTAGGGGCGGTACGACGAAATTTATTTACAGGAAAAGAGATAGGAAGACCTGTAATGGACCCAGGAGTGAATGAGGCATGAATGACATTGTATCATAATACACATTAACTTTTTCAAAATTTGATTCCCAATGACTATTCCTGTAGGCGCATTTGTAAATATACAAGTAACATTTAAAGCTATATACAATTTTTGGAAAGATGTGTAAGCTAATTATTTCTTACTAACTGGAAAACAATATAGAAATAATTAGATTTTACGCTGCATAAGAAAATATTTTCCTTGTTTTTATTTTATTCTAAACTTAAACTCTTGGATGAAGTATTATTCATTTCATAATGGTAATTAACTTGTGTTGCATGTCTTAAGAAATTTCTTTTGATGTATTAAAAAGGGATTACAGGGCGGAAAGCCAAGCGGGCCCGGTTAATTTTAAATAAATCTTAAAACAAAACTTGTTAAGGATTCCCACCAAGCTTTTTCGTCGTTTTGAAGTCGTGACATCAAATGCCAAGTTCTTTCCCCGAGTTAGTCAAACCAAGTAATGGTTGGAAGGTTAGGTGAAAATATGATTACTGCTCAATTTTCAAGTATTTCATTTAACGTTGGAAGTCGTAGTCGGTGGGATTAAGTTGGCGAAAGTTAGTGTCAAACTGCTTGAGTGGGCAATCTAACCTTTGATATTTAAGACTTAGATTTTTTTAAAGTCCAAAAGGCAACGGAGATAAGTTTACATCTGCATTATTATTTTTTTTTTAACGTAGGCTTTCCGTTCTGTAGTTACTTGATTTCACATTTTATTGTGTGTTCTATTCGTTATACTGGGTGGAAGGCGTGGCGACCTCACTGGACATCGAGAAAGTGTTTGCTTGTGTTTATCAGGGTGTGCTAAGTAAGTATTGCCTATGGCCTTTCCTTTTGGCCGTGTCAGTGTGGGTGAGTGAGGGCATCGGCCTCTGGTCTTAAAGGTGGAGGGTTCATTTCCCCCCTCAGACAGTCCGACCCTTAAAACCAAAAGAAAGAAGTTGTAGTGGCGTAACAAGTGGAGGAGGGAAAAAGGGGCGATTCGCCCCATATAAAATTTTGAGGGCTTATTCGGCAAATTGGCCAAGTCACTTTTTGCATAGCTGAAAAAACCTCGACTATCCTGATGACTTACTTTAATTATAAAAAAAATAAGTATCTAAGTATGAAAAACTGAAAATTCATATTACAAATTTTATCATGCGTATAATGCAGTCAGCAAAAATGCGTCAGCTTGTGGGGCTCCAGCCCGGACCCAGCTGTGAGAGCTCACAGCGGTCCCCCAGACCCCCACTAGCAGTTATTTGTTTTTTTCTCCACACCATTCGGCTAAATGGCTAGTGTTGCCCCCTAGTTACGCCACTGACAAGTAGTGTTGTGCCTGTCTGTATTTATTTAAAGAAAAAGGACGGCGTCTATGTGAGTAGCCACATGTTCTCAAACTACTTAAAGTGTCCGCGGCTTATCTTGAGTTATCCGCAGAACGAACACAGATAATCGATTGCACGTTTTTGGTAGCAGAGTGCCTTGTTGATATCCAAGATGGTTAAAAAAAAACAATGGCGGCCGTCGATTATAGCCGCCCCCTCCAGGAAGACGTAGCCAGCCGCTCATAAAATACTTGCAGGACTCAAGATACGCCGCGGACACAATAATGTAGTTGACGTGTTCATTTAAATGTGAAAGTATATCTTTATCATGTTGAATTTCCTTGACTGTTTTCACTCCGTTCGAGTACGCAGTCCTCATGACCATCATAGCTAACTGTATAGTGCTAGCCCTGGAAGAACATTTACCGGATAAAGATAGAACAACACTGGCACAACAACTGGTAAGTGCACACGGTTTTTTTTTTATAGTTATTAAAAAAGCGCATAGCCGCAGACCAAATCCTCCGTGTTAAAGCTTAGCGCATGTGTCGTACATGTCTTGGCATGTATGGTCGCACACACAATGAGCCCACACCCGGAGTTTCACGATTACTTGCGTCATACGTTTTAGGATTACAGAAATCTCGATGTGTATAGTAGCCCCCTCAGTCCGTGTTTCATACTTATCTGTTTATGGTAAATAAAAAAGTACGGTCAAAAAACACTATCGGAGCGCCATTTTTCGCATGATCGTGCCTGGACCTGCGAAAGGTGTTAACATGGAAGATTTGGTCTGCGGCTAAGCGCTTGTAGTTGTTAAATGCTAACTGCTCTTATAAGTAGCATTGCCGATTGTTTATGATTTCACCCAAAAAGTTTTTATGCAGACCTTTAGGCTTCTGTACTTCCCAGCAAGTTGTATCCAGCATGAAATTCGGTTCATGCACGGCGAATTTCGAGCGAAGGCAAGCAAGACCTAACCGAACTAACATATAGTAAATAGAGGATTTACCTGAGTTTAACAACTAATTACCGTGTCTAAACCTAAGTACCCTAAAGGTGGTAGAACTATTTCAGTGCGAAGCGAGAATGGCCATCCGTGCCAGGCGAACTTGAGTTTAAACACGATAATTTCTCCAAATTCACGTATGTCGTAGCACAGCCACCTACAGTAAAGGCCAGATCAGCTTTTCCTTCCACAATGCTCAGCTAGAAGGCGCGAGAAATACCGATGCGACAAGTTTGCCAAGTGGCGCCATCGGTTGACAGAATTTGGAACCCTCGTCGGTTAATTTGATATTTCGCCATTTGGTGTAGAGATGGCAGCACCTAGCAAACTTGCGCTTCCTTCTATGTCAATGGTTGATTTTAGGCACCTAATTTGTCTTGATCTGATCCGGCCTTCAGTGTAGGTGGCTGTGGTCCTAGGCGCATATTCACAATTTTATAATGCCACCGTGTTGGCACGATGTTACCAATGTAGTACATTAACAACATAAGAGTAAGACGACTGAGCCATATAGACAACAACGACACAAACACAGCACCAAAGTACGGAATCGTGTCAGGGTCATGACAAAAACTTGACGGGTGAAATAATACACAAGCTTTTAATTCCCATTTTTCTTTATTTACCGTTTCATTACGTTAATTTATGCTGCCTTAAAAGCATATTTCTTACTTGTTTTTATGTCTTTATTCCTTCCAACTTTAAATGGAAGTTATTGTTTTTGTGTTTTCGTTTTATTTACTTTATCTAAGCAACAATCGCAGAAAAAGTGCAGAGGCAGATCATTAAACAAAAATCTGAAAAAGTATGGGTCCGAGAACTGAGTCCTGCGGAACCCCCAATGAAATGTATTTAAACAAGATTTGCCTCTGGCAAGAGCCAGGTTATGAAACGTGGATAAACTTGGTTTCAATCAGTAGATTGGAAAGAAATTTGGGAATGTGGTTTTTTTTAAGCGAAGAAGACATCCCTCTTCTGTGGACTGCAGTAACTCAAACAGCTCTCTAAATAATAAAAAAAAAAACAAGAGAACGGAATGAAAAACGAAATCAAAACGAAACGGTGTCAACGGTTTAGAGACTCGGTACTTGGAGCTTAGGTAGGGAGGTGTAACGATGCGCCTGCTAGGCACAGCATTACAGTGATAGTCGAATCCACGTAATGGAGGTAACGGAAGTGACGTCACGTGGGTGTTGCCAAAAGATGGGAGTTCGAAGTTAGTCAACCAGGAGATCAGCTCAGGGTAACTCCATTCATATCCATGATTCAAAATGTTCCTGAACCCTGAAATCAGCTTACTTGTCAGTTCAACTGTCCAACTACCACACGTAACAGAGGGACACTGGTATGAGATAAACTGTGTCAACTGTTTTTAAAATAAAGAAAAATTAAAGAAAGGGAAATTAGCCATAAATGTTAATATTAAACAAGAAACATAATGAAGCCAATAACATGGCAAGGCTGCAGGAAAAGAATGACTGAAAAAAATGTAAATTCGAAAGAATCAAGATGTGAATTTTCTTAGCATTATTGTAAGCAAAATTGCTCTAGGGTAAGGAACAGCATCCGTGGACCTATGAATGATTCGTCCTAGCGTGGACAATGGTTAGAACTCCTAGTCGGAGTTTTTTGAGAAACAGAATTTCATTTGTGTTCCATTGTTTTGTTTTTTTCAGTTTCAAGTTGGCAAAACTAGAATTCATACTTGTTTCATTCGAAAAGATGTGGGTGTCTGGGTTTCCCAGGATTTGAAAACCCACTGTAGAAAGATTGTCTCAAACACTTTTGGCCGTGAGATGATGTTTGACTTCTGCAAATGTAGCAGTTTGTGTGTGGGCTTTGAAGTTCTTCGTGAGGCCACTTTTGGAATATGCAAGCCCGGCCTGGTCGCCGTGTCTGCTGCAGGATATTGGCCCCCTGGAATCGGTCCAGCGTGGTTTCGCAAATAGCCTGATGGGATTTCTGGATATTTTCCCCAGAGGTCGCCTGCGGAGGGCGAGTCTAGAGCTGTGCCACTTGAACTTCGGAGGCTGAAATCAGACTTCATACTCACATATAAGATTGTTCACGAATTATTTTCTGTAGACTTGCCCTTTTTTGAGTTCATTACTTACAATTCAACTCGTGGTCATCCATTCAAGCTGCGAGTCCAGACATCGAGACTTGAATGTAGAAGGATTTTTTCGCGTTGAGGGTGGTTGCAGCTTGGAACTTGCTTCCTGGTGTTGCGGTTTGTGCAGTCTCAATGGGAGCCTTTAAAATAGTCCTTGACAAAGTCCCTCTTTTTCAGTTCTTGAAGTGACAATGCTAATAAATTGTGTTGTAGCGGTGTAAGTTGGCTTATTGCCCTTCCGTATTCCATACTATCTCTCTATGACGGTTAAAGTTGTATTATTATTATTATTATTATTAATTTCGATTTTTGAATAGGTATTGTTTAATATTATTTGTATTACTGTTTATTTAGGGATTATTGTTCCTTTTATTTCGGTTATTGTTTTGTATTTCAAATCAGTCCCATACGTTGAGTATTTACACTTTTCTTGAAAATGACAAAGGTTCCCCACTATAATGTTGTAATAAGTAATGTAAAATGAAACCTTTAAAACTCTTCAAGAGCCTCATCGCAAGTAAGGTTGTTAAGATCTCACTAAAATCAATAAAGAGTCACTGAAATCAATACTGAGGGTAACGGCATGTAAATGCTGACGAAGTCGCGGACAAGTCAAAAGATCAAGAAATTCGGAGTCGTTTAGGAACACGTTGATCGCAAAATCGATCTTTTATAATGTTATTTCCTTATTGTTTACAATCACCTTTATACAGACATGGAAATCGTTCACATATCTCACCATCAGCAAGCAGATCAATGACGTTCATTATTGGTTCTAGGGACTGTTATCATACGAAAATGGCATTGTACACAAGGAATCGATTTTACAGCTAAACAACTACTAAAATTAAAAAAAAGCAAACTCCCGTCCTAACACCAAGGGAAGATTTAAAGGAAATTCCATCAAGGCAAATGTAACTTGCAAACAATTACTAAGGGGTCTAAAATTCCCGGTACTGGCTGAAAAAAGTAAAAAAAAAAATAAATTGAAACATCACCCAGCGACTGCATCCAAGAATACGATTTGGGTCTTACGTCTGGGAACTGTAGCGAAAGTCCCCTAGGTTGCTACGACGGGAATTGTCTTCTTACTGCAACTTAATTGCTCTTCGTTCAAATATAAAACTGTTTGTGAAAAATTCAATTGTAAAAGTATGAATGTCACTTACAGATGAAAAATTATTGGGTGGTTGATACATTGGTGGGTATACCTGCGGAGTAGTTCAACTCCTTCTTAATTGAACTGTTCCAGGACAAGGGTATAACCGTTATTTTGTCCAACAGGTGATCTGAATTACTCAATCAAGAAGTACGCTATTTATAATAAAAAAAAAGTTGTAGTATATAAATTCAGGAGCTTATAAAATGTATTTACACCCGCAGGACGTGGGAGTGTCCATGCTGTAACTGTTGCTTCATGTTTCACCTTTTGTCACAAGATAATCTAGGAGAGAAGCTGTGGGTTTCGTTTCCCGGCTTCAGTCCAGTTGATTCAATATGGCTAACATTTATTTTTACCAAAGCAACGCTAAAAGCATCAACTTTACACAAATATACACATATCGCTGTAAATTATATAAAGGAAAGTTGAAAACAAGTCAAACAGCAAAAATCATGCCCTAGAAATAATGGTACACTATTGTACTGCGTTATTTCTACTGTACTGTTGTAAAGTGTTGTAAAGTGGATAAAGGAAAGTGGAAACAAGCCAAACTGCGAACATCATACACTAAAAATACCGTAGCAAATAATGTACTGCGTTATTTCTAGTGCACAGTACACTTATTTATTGTGTACAGTACTACGTTATTTATACTATGCGTACTGTACAAGATTGTACCGTACAGTGGAAATAACGTAGTAATGTATACAAGAAATAAGTGTACTGTGCACTAGAAATAATGTAGTACATTACTGTGTTACTTTATTTCTAGTGTGTGATGTTCGTTGTTTGGCTTTTTTTCCACTTTCCTTAATCAACTTGACAGCGTACGCAAGAATTGGCATTGGGCCAGGAGAGGAAACACGCGATTTCTACTCCAGTGGGCCTTGGCTTGAAGAAGCCTTTACCTTCTCCACTTCAACCTCTTTCAAGGCTTTGCATGCATTATTGCCGCATGCTTGCAACACGAATGATATTTATCGCACTTATTTATCAAGTTAAAAAACCAATACAGCACATTTTTAAAGTGGGTTATCCCAGAAAATAGTTACCAGTAGTCGTTCCGCATTTGGCCGCATGTAGTCGCGACTTAGAACGAGAAATGGAACATCCGGTAATACTATCATGGACACTTGTTCAAGTCCTGCAGACGTACCTTTATACCGCTCCTGATAAAATATACGGTAAATGATGCTTACTCCTGTTTCAGATCATTTTTTAATTCATGAAACGTGATGTAATGTCTCATAGCCTACATAAAACAGTATATCTTGAAACAGTGCTTCATTATTACTTTTTAAATGCTATTTATTTACATTACGTACATGGAAAATATCATCCAAATTACCAAAGATGGTTGCACCGTATAGCCAGGACGCCACACTGGGAATATGTTTATTTTTTTGTGTATGTTTGATCAAAACGAAAAAAAAATAGGGTTGTGGTTTTTTTTTAGGAAGTGGCTATTTACAGGTACAGTACCTGCAAACAACTGGCTATTTACAGGTACTATACCTGTAAGTAATCGACAATTTACAGGTACTGTACCGGGTGAGCTTTGGCTATTTACAGGTACTATACCTGTAAGTAATCGACAATTTACAGGTACTGTACCGGGTGAGCTTTGGCTATTTACAGGTACAGTACCTGCAAGCAACTGGCTATTTACAGGTACTATGTTTACAAGCAACTGGCTACCATAAAACTTGTGTTCTTCCTCATTATTTAGTAATGCTAGTCACATAAAGAGTAATTATTTCGATTATTGCAGTTTGATTTCACATTAAAGTACGATCTGCCTGAATATTTGAAGGTCGTCTAAGAAAATCCTGAAATTTCCACTAATATCTAAAGTACAGCCTTACTCGAGGAAGCATCAAATTCCATAGCCATACGACAAACCTTTCAAAAGCATCGACTTGTCAGAGCTGACATTGTGCGCGTGGCATGTGATTTTTTAACCTGAAATATACAGTCAAGTTCGTACGAAAGGCTGACAGTAGCTTGTTTCAGTTAAGTTTGTTTTAAGCGATCAAAAACACTCTACTACTCTACTAGTGTCTCACACGGGGGTGTGGGGACTGGGGAGTACCCCAATCTCCAGATCCGAAAAATTAAGACTAAAATTTGTTAAAAGTAGACAAAGCGTTTCCTGCCAAGTAAAAAAAAATTATGAAACTTGGTTTTCACAACTTTTCAGAGGTACTATAATTGCTGGAAATGAATTATTTTTTGGGAAGCCCTCCTTCTAGACAGACCCCTAGCTGAACTGCGGGACCTCATTTTAAATTTTTTTTTTAATTTTTTTTGCTCCCCCCCCCCCCGCCAAAAATTTTTAAAAAAACTAACAAGCTCATCTGCACACATTACATTTACATGATTTTTCATTCCATGCGTATCTCATAAACCAGACCCGACAACAGCTCATTCATGAAATCCAAATGAATCCGATTAATTCGTAAAAAAAACAATACCGCACTAGCAAAAGACGAAAAATCGTGCATTACATTAAATACATTACTACTGTGTGAATTTCGTAACTGATCAGGCATTGTGGTTATTCATCAAATCCATATAAGCCTAGGCTAGATATGAACGAAAACCGCATTTTATTGCTAATTTTTTTTTTACGAAAATCGCACGATGCTACCCCGGCGCCATCTGTTGTCTTTTATATCGTTAAATCCTGCAGCAAGCGAAGGAATGCACAAACCATGAACAAACAAATATTATCAAGAAAGTA
Organism: Lithobius niger; assembly: GCA_023313725.1. Classification (NCBI taxonomy): domain Eukaryota; kingdom Metazoa; phylum Arthropoda; class Chilopoda; order Lithobiomorpha; family Lithobiidae; genus Lithobius; species Lithobius niger. The sequence goes on along the minus strand of JAHWFP010050978.1, from coordinate 97,879 downwards.
AACATTAGCTAAGCCTACGTAAATTAACCTAAGAAAATATGGTAAGTTTTCAAGCGCCAGTGAACAATCTATAACGGTTAACAATGTAATTGATAACAGATGGCGCCACCATACAGTCGTGTAATTTTTCCATTCGTATAAATATGTAATAAATCTGCTTTGCAACACTTAAAACGACTGCACAAAGTTCACGTTTTCAGGTAAAAATTTCGCCCATATCGCTCACATCTTCCTCAGTTAACATCAGTTTGTGAGAATGTACAGAGATTTGATCGTCTTGGCCAGGAGAGGTTATAATCGTCGAGTCTGTACTCAAGCGCCTTCCCGCAAAATTCTCATTTATAAGGCGTTTTGTCGAAGATTGTATAAGCACACTGTTTTGAAATTACACGTTAAACGTGGCTTTAAAGCACATCTAATGGCCAAAAACCATGAACAAGGCAAATTTATCAAAAACGTAAATGTTAGCTAAGCCTGTGTAAATTAATCTGAGAGAATCCAATACGTTCTCAATCACCAGTGAATAACGCTGAAAGTTAATGACACAAAATGACAACAGATGGCGCCACGTTATTATGCGATATTTGTTTCGCATTCATGAACACGCAACGCACAGACGCAACGTTTTATGCTCGAAACGATAGCTTAACGTCCACGTTTTCAGGTAAAAATCTGGCACAGATTCCTCAATTTTGGTGTGGTTAACATCAATTGTGATTACAGATTTGGCTATCTTGGCCACCAGCGAGTCTGTAACTCAAAAGCCTTCCCGCAAAATTTACATTTGTAAGGCGTTTTGTCGAAGCACAGCTCTGGAATTACGCGTAAGACGTGACTTTAACGCACATCTGCGGACTTTAGTAACGAGAATGATTAGTTACTAAATGAAAACCTTCATTCCAGTCTTTCCTTATTTTCATACTGGTTTGCCTGGAAGATCAAACTGCGATTCAGACAGCAATGCAGCCGGATGCCTTCGTGCTACTGAAGTATGTTGGCTTTGGTGCATTCACTTTTTGAGCACTACCTGTGAATAGCCAGTAGCTTACCGGTACAGTACCTGTAAATAGTCAATTACTTACAGGTATAGTACCTGTAAATAGCCAGTTGATTGCAGGTACTGTACCTGTAAATAGCCACTTCCTTTTTTTTAAATTAATATTTGGTAGAGCAAATATTACATTTTTTTAGTTTTCTTTCTATAATGTTATTGCTATCGAAAATTGGTCAAGATCACCAGTGCCTCCAAATACTGGTACAGAAAACCTTTCAGGACCAAATAACATCTGGAATAAAATTGATAGGGCCAAAGCGACTTGTGAACAGTATGGCACAAAATGGTGGACTTAAAAAAAAAAGTCATCAGAATTACGTAATTAGGGACTGAAAGAGTTACACAATGTTTTTTTTGCCCTGCATAACCGTTTCCGTCACGGCGTTCCAAAAGAACGACAACTACCAACAGGCGAAAAAGTCTCTACGTGCCCCGCAAGCTTTTGAAATGGGGCCCTGGGGACCCCACGTTAAGCGAGCAGCAACAGTTCAGTTGTCAGCATTCTTGTCCCCAAACCAACTGAATGCCAGTTCGAATCCCACCACTGACCTATATGAGTAGTATGTCATCATTTTTTTTTGTCTTTCAGGAATTAACAGAGCCGTATTTCCTGGCTATTTTCTGTGTAGAAGCTTCATTAAAGATCACAGCTTTAGGACTTGTACTTCATCGAGGTTCTTACCTGCGCAACATCTGGAACATCATGGATTTCGTAGTAGTAGTTACAGGGTAAGATAGGGTGCTTATTACTCTGTAGGTTAGTTACTAACCATGCAGACCGGTGCGAAACATGTAATTTATTCAAAAGAAGTTTACACCACCTCCATAGAGATTGGATCACAGTCATTGTCAACAGAACTCCATAGTGAACAAGGTGTTGCATGCAAGGAAGTGGTGTAACCAAAAATTTCACCACACACCAGTGTGGTAATATAGTGGTGGTCATTTTGTCTCAGTGCCAATAGGACTTGGTTCCTCTGATCTGGTTGATAACTGGCAAAGTGGTCCTTGGCAAAGACCCTGCCAGACCTGTGGGACAAGGTAGCGTAAGAGGCTATCAAGCTTTCTCAGTTTTGAAGTAAACAAGCATTTGATATAAGAATAAAAAAAGCCGAGCATTGCACAAACGTACAAAAAGCACAACGTTTCAAGGTTAGTTTCACCTCATCATCGGGTGCATAGAGCCACAAATGTTTCGTCAACATGTTAAAATACATTTCATGACAGCTTCAGCGTAGGGAAGTTTAAATATCAGCCTGGGAATAAGACATAGAAATTTCTACAAGCAAAAAGAACCTAAGCTTAACCTGGAAAAAAAAGGTAAGCATTAGGTTAGGAGACCCTTCAACCGCATGCGTGCAAATGCAAAGAAGAAGTGAAGTCGGGTGGCTGGTGCTTCAGTTTAAATACTACTTTGGATGAAGTTGGGATGGAGGGGGGGGGGGGGGTTGGCTTATTGGTTGAAGCAAATTTGGAGATTCAAAGAAATGGGACATATTCCTTGATATTTTTATTATCAAGTATAATATATTTGTGCACAGGAGGTAGGTGTAAAAGGATGAGAAGCGTGTCGAAATTAATTTTTGAACGAAGTGTATTATCAGTGAAGAGGATGGCCATCAAATAAATTTTAAATTAAGAAATGAAACCACTTTTTTAGTACAGCATTGCATTGCAACAGAATCTCCCCAGATCGGTTAAATACAGGGCACACACCAAACCTGGAGGAAACAGCCATTCTCTTCACTGGCAATAAACTTCGTTCAAGAAGTAATTTGGAAATGCTTATCATCCTTTCACACCAACCTCCTGTGCATAATAATCATATGATGCCTGACCATAAAAATATATCAAGGAATTTGTCCCACTTCTGCACAAACTTGTCATCTCCACCTCCCCCCCCACCCGTTTCCTCCAAAATAGTACTTAAACTGAAAAATCTGCTACCTGACGTCGCTACTCCTCTGTATTCGTAGGGGTGAGGTCGCAAGGTCTCCTAATGTGCACCTGCTTTGCCTAGGTTAAGCTTAGGTTCTTTTAACGTATGGACATTTTTATGTTTTATTCTCCAACTGATATTTGAACTTCCCTATACTGAAGCTGTCATGAAATATATTTCAACATTTTGACAGAACTTTTATAGATCTAATGCACCTAATGATGAGGGACCTCGAAATGTCGTGTGCTCTCTCAGTGTTTGTGGGATCTATTCTAGCATATTCTATACATTCTTTCCAGCACAATCTTAGTCAGAAGTATGAATCTCTGAGTTTTCCCGTTTCCTTATTAAGACCTTATCAAAATGTCTATTAAAGTTCAAAGTAAGCCAGTTCGTACGTACAGGCATTATTCTGTGTCATATGATGTAAAGGCTTAAAGAAATTAATTTAGGGTAGGTTTTGGTTTTCCACCATTTCTGATTTCAGTGCACTCCCATACATAAAATAAGAGAAAACTTTACCATCTCTCAGTAATAATGGAATAAAACAGTGTAACAATAAAACAGTGAAGGTCATAATGGCTTTATGTTAGGATAGGATGTTGCAGAGATGCCTACACGCATATACTCACAATATGCAAAGAAGTTTCATTATGGATTTCTGTTAACAAAACCGACCTTACATTTTGTCATTGTATTGTGCCCATTTGGTGCATTGCTAGTGTCCATCGTCTTATGAGGGTAGGGATATGAGATTCAGTAAGTGTCAACTGGTGTCAACGTTTTTATTGCTGTGATGAAAGCTATCATGGGCTACGTTTTTTCCAGAATGTTGACGATCTTTGCTGAGGCCAAGGTCAATGTCGACTTAAAAATGCTGCGCTCTTTTCGAGTTCTGAGACCTTTGAAACTTGTTTCTCGTTTTCCAAGTAAGTTTCAGCCCGGCATGGACAAGTGGGTGACCAAATAGCAGATTGTCCCCTTCAGCTCACAGATGCCTATATCCGCCGAACACCTCTAGAATACTCATCGCCGATGTAGAAGATGAGCTGCAGCATGCATTGTCCACTCAGTCATGGCGTTCTAGGCGACCCACGTGCAGCATTGTAGCCCATAAAATCTGTGTTTGGTCCTTAGGTTTAGAGTCTTCCTGTGGTTCAAGTCGTGTTCTTGTAGCAGTCAGTAGTGCTGGTACCAATGGTAGCTTATGTTGGTACATCCTAGTAACAAATTAGTTGTGTCGAAGTAGTAATGATAATATAAGTAGTGGTAGTTGTGTGAATAGTAGAACTGAAAGTGTAACAAAGCATCACCTGTAGTAATGGCAGTAGTTAGTGGAATGTGTAGTATTCTGTGCAGAACCTAGTGCATGTAACTGTAGTGTCCTTGTTTCTAGGCTGGTGACCGTGATCGCAGGAGACACTTTAGGCGGATTAGATTTAAGAACATTAAGGGCCATTAGGGTCCTACGGCCTCTCAAGTTAGTGTCCGGCATTCCAAGTAAGTAGTTTTCCCTTGCATGTTTGTAGCTTGAGTTAAATGCTTTGTTTCAGCAACTCAGTTTCTAATTTTTTTTTTATTTGTCTAGGTCTTCAAGTAGTCTTAAAATCCATCATCAAAGCTATGGCCCCTTTACTACAAATTGGACTTTTAGTGTTGTTTGCCATAGTAATTTTTGCCATCATCGGATTAGAATTTTATTCTGGAATTTTTCATAAAACATGTTATAGTATAGAAGACCCATGTAAGTATGCCTTTTAATACATTTGTCACGTAGAGCAAGATTGCCAGTTTCATGGTAGTTTCGTTGTATGCACATCACAAAAACAGTACAGCAGAAAGTGTCACATAACATGTTGGAACTTGAGTACAATTCCCATCATTGTCACAAGGAAATTGAACATGTCTTTTGAACATGTGCTTAGAATTATTTCATTGGAAAATAAAATTATGTCCAGGGAAACGGGCGTATTCAGAAAAGAGTTGCCCCCGAATAACAGTGTTCTAACATTACGCTACGAAAATCAGTATTCAGTTTGGCATCCAAGAAGTCTAATAGTTAACAATATTTAGATTTAATTTCTATGTGCGATGAAAATTTCCATTACCTATCTTAAAAGCATTCTCCTTCTTGTAATGCTGTTTGATCTAGAGATTAATTCATTTGCCTTCCGCTTCGCTACCCACTGCGCATTGCAACTGCGCAGCCTCTAGCCATATAAGCCCAGACGGAGCAGTTCGCTTCATCTTTTCTTCTCTAGCCTCCTTTCGTAACAGTCGCGCTGTTTAGAAAGCTCCTTATTCCGGATCAATGCTTCGTCAGAAAGGTGCTCCGCGGGGGCCATTGGCCCGCCTGGTGCTCCCTTTGCCTACTGCTTTGTCCCCTGTCTGCCCCCCTGATCCGGGGTTGTCTCCCACAAATTTGGACCATTCATCGCCTCCTGGAGGGGGCACTCTTGGGCCCCGACTCCCGATTCCTGATCCGTTTCCTTCTGGGAATCGTACTCCGGTGGTCCCGCCTGTCGAGCTACCACGTCACAGGTTCCGTGCGGTCAACCGTGCAAACTGATTCCTGACCTGCATTGTCTTCAAGGAAGCTCTCTTTCAGGCTAAAGAACACTATGCCCGCCTTAAGTTGCAGGTTAACGCCTGGAAGGCCGCTGAGAAACAAGCGTCGGGCTTTCTTCCCATCAGTCCGTTGGATCTTTCATCCCATTAATCTCGTCGTTCTGTGACCTCTCGATCCGCGCCCTGCCAAGAGGAACTGCTCTCCAAGGAACAAGTACATGCTCTCATGCATTCTGCACTCCATTCCTTCAAACGGAAACAGCCTACGGTTCCGGATCCTTGTAAGACCACTTGGGTATTGTCTGTTTCTAAGAAGGCCCGGACTCTACTGCCTGACGAATCAGGTCCATCCCAGCGACCAGACCATGACCCGCCTCCACAATTACAAGCCGAGCGGGCGGATCGTCTTTCTGTGCATGATGAAGACCACAATTCCTACTTTTCTGACCAACCGTCGCTCCATGCACATTTTGAACCGCCATTTACAGGCGATCCTCATCCGTCCGAGATTCCTCTGCCCAAGCTTTTAAAGACTGTCGAAAACATTACTCCGGATTGTTTTCTTTACAAGCCCTCCCCAGACGCTACTGGACCAAGCAAGAACCGCGGCCTTTCCACAGGTTTCGGATTCGGCCTACGAGATCAGCTTCCTAGTCAGCCACCTGTTCTTGGTCAGTCCACAACACTCCTTACTACTTTGCTTCGGACTGGTGGCGTTCTGCTAAGGAATGGTATGCCATTGGAACTAAATACGGAACCACCGCCGCCCCATCTTGACCGTGAGACTTCTTTCTTTTGCCCCACTGGCGAGCGAACCAGTAACCCTAGAAACTTTGAGACATACCCTCAGTCCGTTCCTTACTGCCGATTCCAAGATGGACTTTGGGACATCTGTTCCTCCCGCGATGAGCTCCTGTTCCGATTTTTGTGCTTCGAGACAATGACCGACTCCTTCGCCTAGGTCTCTGTGTGGCCTCTCAGGCCGACGTGCATGATACGGCAGCCAATGCGCATTGCGAACGCTTTTCACCAATCCGCCTCCGGCCGATACTCATTTCCTGGTCTTCCTCATCAACCAGGTTTTTTGGAAGGCCTGTTTTGCGACTTACCACTCTATGAACTGGTTCACTCACGCTCTCTTCAATTCGACTCTTCTTCTTCAGGAGATAGCTTGAACACCGATCCGAATCGCCATGATTCTACTCGTCATGTGCTTCAGAACCAGCCACTTCATGAGTCCGATACCTTATTTTGGAGTCTAATCCCCAAAATTGTTCCTCACCTAGACATTTCACACAAATCAAAACCAAGCCGGTTACGACTTCCTCGGCCATCTGGTCCTGTTCCCCCTTCTCTTCCAGATCTGCCTAAGGTGAACCGGTCTTCTCTATCTATCCGCCAGCAAGGGATTCCATCCTCTCTTCCTCCTCAAGCGCAGTCGCCCTTTCTGGCTCGGAACCAAGGCCATGGATGAGGCCGCTCCCTTGGCCACAGTTCCACCCCGGACCGACGCAGGCGACACGTTTCCCCCGGACCACGCCGACTGGATCGCTCTGCATGCTGACGATTCCTCTCCCATCCTTCCAGTAGGAGGCCATCTCCGTTTCCTCTGACCAGCTTGGCAGACCATTGCCTCCATCCGACCATCCTGTCCGTTATCACTCACGGTTTTCTGCCGAAGTTTCTTCACCCGCCTCCCTTGCAGATCCCACCCTGGGACCAAGCCGGGTCCCAGTCCGCTGCTCTTTCCAAGGAAATATTGGACTACTTGCAAAACATGCGATCCGGGCTACCACAGATCCGGAACAGCCCGGTTTTTACAGCAGCATTTTTCTTTGCCCCAAAAAGATGGGAGGCTCCTATCTCATTTTCAATATACGCCCTTTAATTCGTTACATAGACAATTCTCATTTCCAGATGGAAACGACAAACACCATTTGCCGTTCCCTGTTATTTCAAGATTGGACAACTTCTTTAGATCTTGCGGACGCGTATCTACACATTCCGCTGCATGCCTCTGTCTGGCACCTCTTTCGATTCATTTTCGACGGCATGGTTTACGAGTTCCTTTGTCCTCTGTTCGGCCTAAATGCGGTTCCACGTGTGTTTACTGCTGTGCTACGTTCAGTTCTCGTGTTCGTTCATCAAAACGAAGTTCGGGCACATGCCTTCCTAGACAATTGGCTCCTTCCCCATCAAGATGTGGCCTGCCTTATCAAGAATACGGACCTTACTATATCTCTACTATCCAGACTCAGATTTGGGATAAATCTTCCCAAATCCCATCTCGTACCTTCCCAGACATTCGTCTTCCTCGGAGTATTCTTCAATATTCGTCGCGGTACCGTAATGCCATCTCCGGATCGAATCTTGGGTCTCCTCACTGCGGTCCGTACCTTTCTCGACCATCCTCAGTACACATTATCCAACCTCAACTCTTTAATAGGGTCGTTGGATTCTCTTGCCGACCTAATCCCATACGGTCGATGACTAACCCTGCCCTTTCATCATTTCCGTATCGACAAAAGGGGCACCAGATTCCCCCTCTCCTGGTCCAGCCTCGCATCCTCTCTCCGCAGTTTCGCCTTGCAACACTACTGTGGTGGATGGATGTTTGTCACCTAACGGCAACGGTTCCTCTTCATGAACCCCTCCCGGACGTTCACCTATTTACAGACGCTTCCCTCTTCGCCTGGAAAGCCCACATCTACGGTCTGACTGCGTCCAGAACTTGGGAACCCAACTCCCAAGACCATATCAACACTCTCGAACTCCGTGCAGTCTTCCTCGGGCTCCGCCACTTCGGTCACCACGTAGCTGGCTGGGCGGTTCAAGTTCATAATGACAACACGACTGCCATTGTTTACCTGCAGAAATGGGGCGGAATCCGGTCCTGTTTTCTCCATCTCGTCACATCAGATATCTTCAGGTTATGCATCCGCCTTCGGGTCCGTCTGCTGCCTCTCCACATACCAAGCACCAAGAATGTCATCGCTGACACCTTTTCCCATCGGTCTCCTCCAGCGAGCGAATGGACCTCACACTCCTCGATTTGCAAACACTTATTCACACTCTGGGGTCGGCCCATGGTCGACCCGTTTCCACAAGGTTCAATGCCAGACTTCCCCAATACGTCAGTCTGGTTCCGGACGACCATGCCTGGGCAGTGGATGCCCTGACTCTGGATTGAATCAATCTGTGTACCTACGCATTTCCACAACCACGGCTATTGCCGCTGGTCCTCCACAAAATTGCTCGGTCCCCAGGCATTTTTCTCCTAGTCGCCCTGGACAGGCCAGCGGCGACTTGGTTTCCCCTACTCCTGGGTCTACTCATTTACCTGTCTCGTCAAATGCCTGTCTTTCCCGACCTACTAACTCAGAACAACGGCACCGTTCCTCACCACAAGCCCCAGCCACTGAAACTAAACGGGTGGTTACTATCGCCCGATTGCTCGAGACATCAGGAACTGCACGGGCTGTTCACGCTTCCACCACCAAAATCTACGACAGCCACTGGAAACCAATAAGAAATCCATCCTACGCATGGATGGAAGGCTACCCAAAACATCACTTATTGTACTTAGCCTAAGTAAAGGTTCTGTTAACATGCAGTATTGCAATGAAATAACAATGGGTTTCTGACTTAAGATGATCAAGGTTTTACATTCCGTACAGGCTTTTAAATAAGAATTTGATACTTGTGATAAGTTTTTCCTACAAATCATCATCTGGCACCAAATATATTGAAGCGAGAGCTTCTTTTTTAACAGAATAATTTATCGTACAGACTTCGTGCTACTAGTTAAGCATTTTAGCACCTAGCTAACATACAAAACTACAAGAAGTCAGGAAAATTATTAATGGGGCAGCAAACTGCCCAAACCCATTCAGAACTCATTAGATCCTAACATTAATAGTAATGGTGCCGTAAATCAAAGTGTGAAAATCACTGTGTCCATCCTTGCGGTAAAGTTTGCCGTGATAACAAATGATTGTTGTGGCAGTTGGCAGTAACAGCAAGCTGTTTCAAGCCCTGTTACTTACTGTAGCTGATGAATGTTGTGCCAGTTGTTATCACAGCTGAGAGTGTCTAACTTTATATCTTATTTACAGCTGAAATTATTAAAGACGGAAACCAGGAGGTACCGTGTCAAACGGATGATGAAAGACATAAAGTAATGGGTAGTCACGTCTGCAACAGATCCATGTCAGTTTGCAAGTCTGGTTGGGTAGGACCCAACGACGGGATCACGAGCTTCGATAATATTGGCTTTGCCATGCTAACAGTCTTTCAATGTATCACCATGGAAGGCTGGACTGCAATCCTGTACTGGGTAAGGTCTAGAGGCAGTCACTATTTGGATTTACCATTGTCTATCCGCAGGCCTAACACAGGTTAACCATTTATCTTTCAGACCAATGATGCGCTGGGTAGCTGGTGCAATTGGCTCTATTTCATCCCTCTCATCATTCTGGGATCCTTTTTTATGCTCAATTTAGTTCTGGGAGTCCTCAGCGGGTAAACAGACATTTCTCTCGCGGTCACTTTCTTTTGGCTTCCTTTCATTTTCTTCTGTTTTCAAAGTACATGTTCTCATTTTTTTGACAGAGAATTTGCCAACGAGAAGGGCCGTGTTGAGCGCCGAACGGCCTTCTTAAAAGAACGAATGAAGAAGCAGTTTGATGTAGCACTAAATGGTTATTTCGAATGGATATGCAAGGCAGGTAAGGCTAACAATATAAACTTGCCGTGACTGCTTTGGACCAGACAGCGAACAGGTTGACCATGATCGGGGTCATTTTCGGTACCATTTCCTATTCATTAATAATTTTCTGAATGAGCAATGAATTCTCCAAGATTATTGGGAGCAGCAATACAGGAAGGGTAAGGCGATTGCGGTGCCACCTTCGTGGGGGTGCCCCGGCGAATTCCTGACAACCATGTAACCTTTGACGTGGCGTGATAAAGCACAAATGTATTTTTTAAAGGATGGCGTTGCACACAAGTTCACAAAGCCATAGAAAAGACGTGCTTGCTTAGACTTGGTTTAGCGCTCGCTTGGCAACATCTGTATATTTTGTTAGCTAATCAGAAAACCAAAAACTGAAATAAAAAAGATAGGCAATTCACTATACTTTGCATCTTGATTCTTAAGTGCGGTGCTTGTACCCAAAATTTTGATTCCTTGATTCCGGTTGAATTAGTTATTTTGAAGTTATTTTATTTCAGTTTGTTATAGCTAAGTAGCTTACTCTCATCTCTTTGGCTTGAGGTTAACAAGCCAAAATTGTCATGAACTCGCATTTGTTCACTAAAAAACAACTTCACCGTGTAATTGCCACGACTCTCGTTTACAAGAAGTAGTTAGTATTTAGTTATGTAAGCCTCAATATCATATCCGTGATTTTTTTTTCTTGAAATAGCCATGTTGGGGGGGCGGGGGGGGGGAGGAACTGCTCAGTTGGTTCATCTAGGGTGCCGAGGGGGCTAGCTACGGCCCTGATTGGGAGAACATTATTGTCTATCCACCCACGACGTTTTTTATGCAGAAAATAAGAAATAAAATCAAACGTTGTGCAAGGTTATGGTTTCTACCCTCCTTATAGTCACGATATGCTACGATAGAGTTCAGAATCAAGACGCTGAGATTTAAAGAAAATTTTGCTAATACTGTGGGTTATATTGTCAATTGTGTATTAACGCCCATTTGAAGATAAAGCCCCCTCCCAAAAAAAAATGATTTAGATCAATATTGTGAAATCGTTTAGTTAACGCCCACTCCTTAAATCACGTTTTTCTGCTGAAATATTAGCTAAATCTTTACACACTTAAGTAAATAAACTTTTATCCCCATAAATCACCTTTTTCTGCTGTAGAGTTAACTAAAAGTATTTTAAAGACTGACAGGTACGACGTACGTATTTAGTTTGGTTTTCCAGTCACTTAAGATTGAAAAATGTTTTAACAAAACAGTCCAGTTCAACTTCCGTTGTCAGGGTGCGAATTTTCGACAGGGATGATTTTTTAAAACCTTCTGGATTCATCAGGTAAATTTTGGTTTGAACACGCCTTTGCTTAGAAGTCTTTTTTGCTGAGCGTTTAAATTTCTGGCAATGGTTCTTTCTACCCACGTCCGGCTTTTTCGATGATGGTGGCGACAGTGGCTCCCTCTCTGAGCGAATGAGATTCACCAAGCCTTGCGTTGGGAGGAGCGTTCCTTGGTAAAATCGTAACAGTTAATGATGTGTATGTGCCGGCTCTTGGAAGTTTATGAGCGGCACTAATTCTAAATCTTATTCAGTGTTTGAACCATATCTGAGAGCATTCGAATGCATTTACATCCAACATTTCCAAAAAGTTTGAATGCCTCTCATGAGCATCCAAGAGCCAGTACATAAAGACATCATTAAAATTGTCACCCTGATCTTTCTAATGATGTCTTCTCCTGAAGGCAATGTTTGCTAAATCCCATTCGTTCGGAGAGGGAGCCACTGTTTCCACCATGCTGGCCGTGGGCAGAAAGAGCTGTTGCGGAAAATTTAAATGCACAACAAAATGGACTGCTAAGTGAAGGTGAGCCCACACCAGAACCTTCCCTGATAAAGCAGAAGGTTTTAAAAAGAAATATCTCTGTTGAAAATTCGCACTCTAACAACGCAAATTTTATTCTGCTGTTTGGTTAAAACATTTTTCAATCTCAAATGACTGAAGCATCAGGACGTGTATAACACTCACTCCAGGAGGGCAGACAATGAGCGGTCACTCTTTCCAGTCAAGCAGATGAGTGATCACATTCTCCTGGTTACTCTATGGGCGTTGCTGCCTGCAACCAAATCCAAGCTGTAGTTAAATGTTTGTGCGTTAGAAATTAGTTTTAACTGTACATTACGTTACATTTTGGAGGAGCGACAATCTAATAAACTATATTTTTTTGATAAAAGAGAATAAAGGCATTGTGTCTTCGATAGAGTGAATCCAGATCACGTGTGTGAATGACTGCATGGCACCAATTCACAGGAATTCCCGATCGTGAATCACGTTGGATATTACAAATATTTGTGATATTAGAAATTACTTTAACTGTGAATTACGTTGGATTTTGGGATTTTGGATTTAGGGACCATCTAATACCCTACATTCGTAAATAAATGGAATTAAAGACATTGAGTTAATGCTAGATAGAATCCAGATCATGTATGTGAATGATCGCATAATCGCCAACTTTTCTGTGATGGAGAAAACTCCCTCTCTGGACAGAAGTAAGGTTAGAAAATAGGTTATGCTTTTTTTAACGCCCAGTCCGAATTTTCGCCAAATTAACTGCATCAGCCTGTAGGCGTTTAATATACGATTTACTGTTTTAAGTATTTCCTCGATTAAATGCCGGGTCCTGAAGGATCGCCGGGCCTTGAATGTGCAGGGGTTTAGCTCCCGCGAAAGTAGTAAGTGATGGGCCTCTACGAAATACCCGAGCCCTCTTAAGAAACAGACGTTTGACCTCATCTGTGTGCCATCTTTCGACACGTAAACTTGCAATGCATCCAATCGTATGAAATCAAAAGCTACAAGTGACTTATTGGGTATTGTTGTTTGATTGTAATGCCCAAGAAAGAAGCCAGTGTTGCACCAAAACTCGTTAGTTAGTTAATTCGTTGGAAGAAACATATGACAAAGACCAGATATAAAAACGAACTACGTTTGAACACACTGTTAATTGAGGAATCTGAATCAGTATAGAACACACTGTTAATTGAGGAATCTGAATCAGTATAGTAACTAATTGGTATGGTGAACAATTTGGTTTAATAGTAAACTTTTTAAATACATACTGTAGGTGTATCATCACAGTTACAATGCATTTTTAGCTGCTTGGCTTAAAATAATGAGCCTGGGCCTCGAAGAGTGCCATTTATTATATATGACAAAAGCAATGAGAGCCTGGGTGTTTAATCAAGGAAACACCAGGTGTGAAGTATTTTTATACAGGACACCCCTATAGTTGAACTAACGTGAACTTTAGTAAATACTAAAATAACAGATGAATTGTGAGAATTTTTAACAAATCTTAACAGAAAACTATTTTTCATTCAAAAAATTGCAGAGGAGGTGATCCTGGCCGAAGAGAGGACCACAGAGGAAGAGAAGCTGCACATACGAGAAGGTATGACCACCATTTTGATTCACTTCATTACTGAAACTCTACTTAACTTAAACACCAAAACAAATCTTGAATCTCAAGTTTGTGTTGGTTAGCATCACTTGCACGCTGCTCTGACTTGTCCGGCTGTTATCCAACAAGTGCATGATCTGTTGGATTTCACTCTTCAACATATTGCTTACTAAGTGTCCAATAGGGGTTGTGATCAGTACTCTTGGGTTGTGGACTATCTGTCCACTGGTTTCGTTTAGTTTGATAAAACTTTACTGCAACATTTGCAATGCACAACATTTTATGTGATTCTCTTTGCGTAGCTATTCACTGAGCTTGTTACTGTGTCAAGTTTGTTGTCGATCTTTTGGTGGTGTCTTGTAATATTTTGCACTCCTTTGGCGACTTGCCTTTTCTCCCAACATTTACATGTTCACAAAAACACACACACACTCTTTCAAATGAATGGCGGAATGTGTTACAACATACATGATACAAATCCTATTTCTTGCTTGTTTTATGGGAGGCGGCTGCTGCAAGTAATTGGATTTAAGATTCACCCAGGAGAATTGCATGTTGCAATTGTTTCTGTGCACGCATACATTCTAGCCTCGCTTATACGTGTCTATTGCATTGAAAATATACATCTAATTATTGGTTAGAATGCTATGTTTTTTTGTATAGATGCAAAAAAATAAAATTGTGTGTGTATTGCAACTTGTTGATGTAATAGACTGATTGTATGGAATTGTATTCCTACAATAAGAAATTGACCAGTACAGCGGTGAGCTTGTTACAGATTCAACTGGCATGTTCTATCAAATAATGTTCTTTTAATTTGGTGAATGGCAATGTGTAAGGGTGTAGTGAATTTGATAAAACTCATTATGAGGAGTGGCATAATATTGCACAAAAATACAATTTCAGTTCCTTGAAAGGAGTCTCCAGTTATTTTTATGAAAATTGTATTTGCATGATTGTATTATTCATAATTACAATCTAGTTTTCTGAACGATAAATTTTGTTTGGTAATGCCATTATTAATGGCTCAAAATTGGGAATGGTTTTTGTTTCCATGTAGCAGATTTGAAACCATCGTATGCGATCAGTCTATTACTCCAAAGTATTATAGATATTGATTCTGATGCTTTATGTTCAATTTTAAATGTGTGAACTGATTTACGTCCTAAATAGGATTTCTACAGTAAGACTGATAGTAATATAACTTTTCCAAGTTAATCACAAAGCCACGACCGGGAGCAGAGATTTTTAGCTTTGGTTTTGTTGATGGTCATTAGGTTACATTGGTTTGCATTTGTAATAGTCTTTTTAAAAGTAGATACATTCTAGCTCCATTTTTTTGTCTTCCATCTCTGGTTGATTTTATTCTGTCCTCTATTTTTGAAAGCAACTGAACATTTCCTCTAAAATACATCATTTAATCTGTGGTAGTTTTCCATGTCCCATTACTTTTCCTATTGTTTCGTAAGATCCCGTTAACACAAGCACCTTTCCGTTGTTCATTTCCTTTTATTTTTCCATGGTGAAATATCATCTACATTTGGATAGTTTGATAGTGGTAAAGTAATGCGTTGTGAGGAAGCATGTAATAGCTTAGACAAACGTACTTTAAAATCTTATTGTCAGCTGACAATAGACGGCATCAAATTTTTGCCGATTAGATTATTACGTAACTTCTGGACAGCAAAGCAACGTGCAAGCGAGCAGTGATGAATGAATGAAGAAAGAGGGGACATGTTGTAGCTCCCGTTTTTCCCCAACCTCAATAGTTGGATTCTTGCAGCCAGAGGTGCGCGCGTTTCAATTGTCTTCTTGCTTTTGGTCAGCTCGGCGACGATTAGCGTCGAAGCGGAAGAAATTAAAAAGTCTGGGCCAAAGTAAAAGCACAGACACGGAAGAAGATGAGGAGTTAGAAGACGAAGGTAAGGAGATGCTGCTGCGATGTGCTGCAAGAAAGACGCCTCGGCCCACACTGAAGCCCCAGGTCACTCAACGCTGCCAATCCGTGTGACGCTGTTGATGACAAATACGCGAGATGCTATAAACCTAATGTTTGATCGTCAATGTTGGCTCCAGGAATTAGTTTTTCAAAGTCTTGTACACCTAGAATGACAAAATCGGAATTGACATAAGTTTCTGCCTTTCTTACTTGTTTCATGCACTGTATCACTTATACCTGTTGACTTACTCACATGAAAAGTTTTGTTTACTTATTTGCAATTAGTGGCTTCTTTACTATTTATGCCAAAAACATAATTTCAAAAATAAAATAACGGTGCATGTGTTTGGTCAGCAACCTTAATGTAGGTAGGTGATGATCGCTGTCTTGATGGAGACATTTGAATGGTTTAGAGACCAGACATTATTGACTGGATTGTTTCAGCATGTTCTGGGATACTGCGTGAATGTAAAAATATTTTTTGTTATTGCTTGAAGTGACTGCTCCCATAAATATTTGTCAAGCACAAAGAAATTGTCCCAATCAACTCAGTCATTATTCTGAGTAAAAATGAATCATTTACAAACTTTAATTACCAACTGATGTTTAAATTTATAAATAGCGTGCATGTTTTAAGCATTACGGTACAGTCTCGACATGCTTTATTTCATTCTTCTGTCGTATTATACCGTGGACCTGGGGCAGAATGAGCCTTGGCAGCAGATTGCTAGCTAGATAGATAGAGAGTAGACTAGCACTGGCTTCATTCATTCATCACTGAAGTTGGCTTGGCAATTAGCAAGAAGATGATCAGCGTGCAGCAATGTTTTTTCAGACAATTCATGCATTCTTTGCAGCTCACAACTTATATTCTAATACAGGCTTCCTTAGGGTGATGTAAGTTTAGTTTTAGATATTGTCAGAATAGTTTTCAGAGTCTACATAGAGATATATAAGGTTTAACCTAGTGTTCAAGTGCTTGATAAATGAAGAATTGTTTTTGAATAATTAAACGTTGGCATAAGATGGTAGAACAAGACTGCATAGTGGCAGAATATTGTCATGTTCATCTTCATTAATAATAAACATTATAATAAATATAATAATGATAATGATTATAATGATAATAACAATGATAATAATAATAATTTGTCCGCTACCATCAACTGAGTGACTAAGGGAGCAACACAGACCAGGACGACCCAAGTGGGTTCAACTCGGAAGCGCATCATAAAGTTTAGAAAACGTAGAGTTTAAGTAATAACCCATAAGCTAATGCTGGTAGTTAGACATCAAATGCAATGCTTGGCTTCCTCATTAACAGTGATTAGTGTTGATTTCATGCCTGTAACATCGTCATTTTGCTAGTCAATGTCAGTTGGCTCCTGCAAATGATTCTGCACATCGTTGTTGCGATGATCTAATCGTTGCTGTTGTTGTTGTGCTTCCTTTACTTCCGCTGTCCCGACAGAAGGCATGTGCTTGATATTAAGTTAAATGTGCTTGATAATAATTGTTGTTGCAGGTAAGTTATCCTTCCTTCCCTTTCCTGGTGTTTGTTCCTAGCATGAACACGTCTCCATATTTTCTTTCATATCATTCACTGGTTCATCAACGCTGTTGCAGCGCTCCAAAAAAAAGAAAGGTAATGCTCCCCTTTAGCAGTGGGCCAAGAGATGAATGGACGCCGAGGGGGGGAAGGGGGTGCGCCATTCACCTTTTGGCTCAGGTAGGCTAGTCATTTAGGCTGAGACTGCAAAGTTTGGTATTGCTGCCCCTAACAACCCCCGATAGGCATTCCTAGGGCATGGGGAGCACCACCCTTTGGAACTTGAGCCGTAGAGCATGCGAGCAGCGCCTCTGTCACATGGCCAAAAACAGACAGTCTCTATTCATGGTGGTGAGCTCTATTGTTTTGTTTTTGGCCTGTGTGAAAGCGACGTTGCAAGATTGCATGAGTAGAATGTAGTTATGTTTGCTAATAAAATAGCCAAAATGGCCCCACTTGTTGAGTCACTTTCACCTCAAGATTAAGTCACAGACGTAGTCTTGGAGTTAATGATAACTGCGGGGCGTGACAAAAGCAACCTTTCCCGTTCCCCTCTTAAGAAACCTACGCAGCCTTTAGCAAAAGGTCACCCTTTGTGTAGAACAGCTGTTTTCATTAATAGGGAGTCTTAGCACAGTACTGCTCACAGTTACTGTTAAACTGACAAAAACTTAGCCCTAAGTAAATTTTATCCCCCCACACTGACTGGGTGTTGTTTTGATGTCGTGTGTGGCGGCTTCTCTTCCTCTTTCCTCTTCCTTGGATGTTGTGGCTTTTGTTTGCGCCGGTTGCTCTTGTGACGCATTGCCAGGATTCTGCAGAGACAAGAAACAGACGATCTAATGCAAAGCTCCATATCCAGTTTGCTAATTTTAAAACCTTACAGTCTTTCAAGAAAATATTTTGCCTTGTTGAATGCATGAACACTGTCAATTTATCAAGATTTTTTCCATTGAATTTTTTGCTCTATTCGTAGGTAAGCCTTAATTAACCGTCTATAGCAGTAGATCCTTTGTTAATCTTCTGCTCTCCGATTTAGGTTTTTCTCGGGCTTCCTACTTAAAGTCCAAGATGAAAAATAAAGGCGCCTGCAAAAGCTTCTGGCGAGGAGAGAAGCGTTTTAGGTACTTTAAACACTAAATGAAATATGTTGGTGCTTCACATTGCTTTTTTAGTTTCATGACATTTCTTCCCATGTCTCTGTTACAGGTTCTTTATTCGCCACTCTGTAAAAACCCAAGTGTTCTATTGGTCTGTAATAGTGCTGGTATTTTTAAACACCGTTTGTGTAGCTGTAGAGCACTATGGTCAACCTAAATGGCTGGGGGATTTTTTATGTAAGTATTAAGCTTGTTTTGTCTAATAAGAAAACAAAAATTCGTATGTTTTTTTCTTTCAAATCATATTGTGATCAGGTAATATTCTTGCCTAAACGTAAAGATTCATTGTCACCAACAGAAAATTGTACGAATCTACGATGGCATCATCTAGCAGCAGTGATATCTTTTATCTTTTACACCTTTCTCCCTGGTGCACGAGAACGTACCACATTTTCACTCAGTAATTAAGGAACATGTGGCTTGTTTGTTTCTTTAAAAAAAATGGCATTGTGCATTTATTCGCTTAATGCAAGCAAGTGATAGGTAGTAGCCTACTAGATAATGCTAGATGTTGCTAGATTCTGCAGATTTTCATTAGTGACCAACTGTCTTTAAATATTAATTTATAACTTCTTCTTGATTACCATATCTTAATTATTGACTCAGTCCTGGTTATTCATTCAAAGTTTTGGTGAGATTTAACTTAATTTTCTTGTTTTCTGTTACGTTTCTTTCTAAGACACAGGTAAAAACATTTGACTTTAGTGATAATTTTGTCAGGCTCATATATCTTTTTATAACTTTAAAATAATGTTGTGTTCAACTGATGCTTGGCTAACTGGTACTGTTGCTGGTGCCTTCAGCCAATGTGCGGATTGGGGCATCAGCCACAAATACTAATCATGCTACAAGGTGTCATGTGTCCACCAAACATCCCTACTTTATGGCCCTAAGAAGTCAGATGAACACACTGACAAAATTCTTGCTAAATTCGAGTATTTTTACATGTAAGTGTTTTTGACCGAGTGAAAAAAAAATTTGACAATGATTTCTACACTGTGACATTTGTTTAATATGATGTCTGTGATAATTGATAGGAATTTAATGGTCGACCCAGTCATCCATCAGACTATTTGGTTTGACATGCTCGAATACTAATCTGGGTTAATGTGGTCCTGTTATGCTTTCTGAGAAAATAACAAATTGATCAGCACAGGTGCCTAAAAGCATCTCAATATGTTTGCTTACTTAAGTGGCAAAAATCAATAATTTAAAGTTTAAAAGACCAAACAAACAAAAATGGAAATTTGTAAACAAATTCAAGAGTGGCTTTATCACTCTTGATAAAACAATAAACTGCATTAAAGTACTGACTGGTTTCATCAAAAAGCCATTTCTGCCATTACTGCGAAATTCATTGTCAACTTCAAAGTGGCAAATTTGAAGTTGGAACTTGGCTAATCTTCAGTGTAATGCATTTTAGTTTTATGGCCCTTGTACGCCCACAAGTTTTGCCAAATCTTAGTATTAACAACGTTAATAATTGGCATATAGTTGTTTTCTCAGCACACATTTCAAATGCCTGAAACTTCTAAAACGTGTCTCGGAACAAGACAATGTCAATCAATGCATTACATTTTGGCGTAGTTTTCTTAATCGTAAGCTGTCAAAGTCGTGAATACTTCCTGACAGATTTAAAAGACAACATTTGGTGAAATATTGAAGGAAAGGTATCTAGATTGAAGCTAGTTAAGCTATTGTTTCACTACCCCTGGTACACATTTCATGTTTACAGAACAGAAATGTGTAGTCCCTTACAAACCACAGTAATTGATGGGCAAAGTATCTTTATACATTAAAGTTCCAGATGGGTTACCAGTAATCAATAACTAATGGTATTTTGGTACCACAAATATTAGTGTTAGATATTTGATATGCAACACTTTTTTTTTTGGCTTGTCTCAATTTAAGTTTATATTAATGCTAATGATATTATTTGTTTTGATATTGTGGAGTAGCACAGTTACCTTTTTTTAAAGTCATGTATTACTTTCTTAGCTGATTTGACTTATTAATAATGTTGTTAATAATAGTTGTATAATACATTATTATGTTTTTCTTAAACATCCTTAAATGCTAAAAACTGCTGCGTACAGTATATTATACAGAATGGTTCAAAAGTCCTTAGTTGTCAATGTAGTTGTATAATGGGGAATAACATTTAAACACTTCGACATTATTGTCGAAACATCAGGAATGAATAATGATCGAAAATACAATGACCTTGACGACTTTTTTAAGGTCATGGTATTACTAACTTGTAAAGTAAGCATCCTAGAGTAGTGGTGTAAAATGGAAGGTTGCGGGGGATAACAACACAGTAACAACCCAAAAACCAGAATGAAAATTGGTTCAAAATTGCCAGAAATACGGAAGAAACTAAACGTATGGATAATAGCTTCTATGCAAGTACCCAGTACAACCAGTACAAGGTACACCGTGCACCCCAGTTGCTTCACTGCTTTATATGACAGCATGCAGTGAAGCTACTACCTGCACACGCCGACTCCGTACTTTTCAACCATCCTGTGGATCAAGTTTTATGCCACTTCTGGCACTAGACCCTAATGGTAGTTTAAATTAGTGTCCAATGTTGTACACTTATTTAAACAGTTTTGCATATTGTATATTGTATATTTTGTATATTGTGTGGGATAGAACATTTGTTCTTTTTAGAAACACAGAAAGCATACAAATTAACTAAATTCAGAGAGCTGCTTCGTATTGGCATCGAGTAGCAAGAACTGATACTAAATATGTAAATTTAGAATTCTTGCTTAAGATTGTACAAAATGTTGCACGCAATGGTTTTATATTTTCTTTTTGTATTTGAGAAAGTTTAAGGAGACATTTTGTAGGATATCAGTGCAACTGTATAAATTATTCTTTAATAATTTATCACAGTTATTAGCTAAGGTTTAATATGATTATTCCTTCATCATGTTGCTTATTAACTTTAACTTACTTTCAGCATACAACAAATTCAATATATACTGAGTAACTAAAGTCATATTTTTCTTCATTGTGTTACAGACTATGCAGAATTTGTATTTTTGGGACTTTTCCTCTCTGAAATGTTTTTAAAAATGTATGCCCTGGGTCCTCGAAGTTATTTAGAATCATCTTTTAATAGGTTTGATTGTGTAGTAAGTATGAACTTTAATACTTCAGTGTTTGAGAATAATCATTATAAATTATTATTATAAATCACGTTCGTCTTCGTCGGGAATATTTGTTTGTCAGCCCTTTGATTTCTTTACATCTGCGTTGTTGATGGTTTTGGTTGTTTGAATAACCCAAACCATCAACAACGGCTATTAAAGAAATCCAAGGGCTAACAAACCTATTTTCCTGATGAAGAAGAACGCGGCTGACCGTCAACATCAATAGTGGTTCGTCGAAAATTCGCAGTATTCACACTGTTTTTTTAACACAGCATATTTAAAAACTTTTTCTTCATTTAATACGTCCTTTATGGTATTCCAAGTTTTAAAAGAGGTGAAAGAATCACGTTATTTGGTCATAGACTGGCTTACAGAATCAGTTGGTCCTTGTGGCCCTTGTTTAATGGATTTCAAGTCTAGAACGAAATTAATAGAATTTTGCATGTGCGTGTTATTTTTACCGGATGAAAGCAATTTGAAAGCAATAAAACTTTTAATTTGTTGCGGGTATTCCCCGTCTTTCATAGCGACATTAGAAGAAAAAAAAAATTAAATGCCGAGACGAAACAAGATTTCCTCAAATCTTGTCTCGTCTTGTTTTGACATCAGCACTAACCATAAGTAATATAACAGGAGTTTAGACAACAGTGCAACTTTGCAGAAAGATGTGAAGCATGTTGTTCGTAACAGTATCAAAGATGAGTCATGGAGTACTAACAGTCTTCCTTATGCTCTTCGTTCATTACATATTCTTTATACGTTGTGAATTGAGGTGTGTATGGTAGCATTCTACTTTTTACAAAACATGAAGAGTAATAATGATTTTTATAAATTCTTTAAATAGTTTAAAATCATGGGGGATCATCCAGTATCAAACACATATTATCGAAAAACATATTTTAGTCATCTGACATTTGGTTTATGGTATTGATAATTCTGCAACATAGGCAACATAATTTTTCGATTTCTAAGGATTTGACCTAATACTCGTTAGGTACCGACTTTTTCAGTGGAACCTAGGTCTCAATTTAGGTATATTTATCTTATCGTGGTTAGTAAAGAGTCGTTGCTAGTAGTGATTATACTTTTGCATGAATATCGGATTTACACAAAACCTTTTGTCTTTTTCCTACAGGTTATAGCTGGCAGTATATTTGAAGTTATGTGGTCAAATTTTAAGGAAGGTTCCTTTGGCCTCTCTGTCCTCAGAGCCTTGCGTTTACTCAGGATTTTTAAAGTGACCAAGTAAGTGCCCTTAAATGTTTTACTAGATTTTTAATGCCACACAATAAAGGGAAAAGATTCTTGGGTAATCTTTTAATAATAGTAATACAGTTTATTTCATACAGGTGCGGATAGGATAAAAGGCAAAAACAGTACAAACAAAAATAAAGAGATATTTGACTGGGCTCGGGTATGCCACAACGAACTGTAATTGTTCCGTGTGTACCAGTTCAAATATCGTGTGGGAGTCATCCCTAAGAAAACACCCTCGTGCGATCATCTTACGTAGCACAATATCGATCTTGCACCCGACCACCCTCTCCATAGGAGATATTATTACTGCAACAACATGCAAAAGCAGATTTCAATACCATCTTAAAAAGTTCCCTCACAGCACAACCTTTAAAGATGACAACTCTGTTGCAATGCAACAGATATGGCTAAGCGTTAAATAAGAGACACGAAGGATTCTCTTGACACTGCTGTGATCAAATGTGGATAAGGTGGATATGTTTGCAAGGATAGAGGATGTGACCCCTTCAATATCATTATCTTGGTAACATTTGAAAAGTTGGCATCATGCTGTGGCGCATCCAGAGGTAGCAGATGAGGGCATTTTCCTGCCAAGAACGGAGTTGACGAGTAAAACTCGGCAACTGCAAGCATTTCACATTTTTCACTCTCTTTCGCTCACTCTTTACCCACCTTAAATCGGTTAATTTCATGATTTTTGACCTTATAGTGTTTTAGGGTGGTGTCCCGTAGCTTTTACAGGACTTTTAAAGATGCCTGTTCACCATTTTGATAGCGCTGCCCATATTCTAAACACAGCACCCACCTTCCAGACCGTCATCCAGTGGTTGATGTGGTTCACGTGATCTGGTTTTAGTTATGGAAATTGTGGCGTTGCTGCGAATAGTGCTGTCTATTTTTAATTTACCGCTATTTTCTTTATATTGCTCGAAGATTTTATGGTGCTGCATCTAGGAGTTGAAAAGGTGAAAAGACACCTTTAATAGGCAGTTTACGGTGCTGAAATTTGCTGTGCCATAATCCCAGCATTATCATTATAAGTCAATGGCAGTCACATTTTAATTGTACTAGAGTGACTACTTTTCACTACTAGTGAAGTACTAGTCACAGAATTCCCCTCATGCATTTTTAACTGCAGCCCTACTTCCCTTCAACAATTTTGGGCATCCTTTCCCTCCTGTGCCAGTGTCAGCTAGTCATATCCAATCATTTTAACATGGATTAGTTAGCCATGCAGGAGGCTGTAGATTGGTGCCGGCGGAACCTAATTTAGCATAGAGATCACTAGTAATTCAAAATGTTTACTACATTATAAACAGAATTATTAAAGAATTACGATTTTATGTACTAGTTTGGCATAAAACACACCTGAACATTGGGCATTAATTTCTGTATTTTTGTTTCCTTACAGATATTGGGCATCTCTCCGCAACCTAGTGGTTTCGTTACTGCGGTCAATGCGTTCCATCATTTCTCTTCTGTTCCTTCTATTCTTATTCATCCTCATTTTCGCATTACTTGGGATGCAACTGTTTGGTGGGCAGTAAGTAAAAAAAATCTGACATGTGTCGGTGCTTCTTGCCAAGAATATTAATTCATTCACTATTCTTCAAGGGTTTATTTTGATAATAAGAAATATTTGTTGATTTATTTTGTGCACTGTTTTAAAGGTTAGAACATGTTTGATCATCACTGTATTACATTCTGAATGATAATTTTATCAGTACCGGTAACTCATAAAAGAATAGTGCTTATAAAGCGAGTGTGGAAGGCATTTATTTGGTTTACAAAGGCATTTGTTGCATAATCATAAAACGTAGAACAAGTCCATCCAGAGGGCTCCATTGAGGGGTTATGGGAGGAGTAGCTCCCACAGCTTCATTGTCATTTTTGTAGTGGTAGGGGGGAGGGAGGGGCATCCTGACCTTGGCCCAATGCCACAGTCAGAAGAAAACACCAAAAGACTGCCAACGTCATCAAGGTACGATATTCCGGATGTGGTCTCCGCTCTTTCTCCTCATTTTCCCCACCCAATACAGAAATCAAATCAACAACAAAAATGCCATAAGACAACACTCGTGCTTCTCGTCTCCACTTCTTTCAGCTTCCCTTTTCTTCTTACCATTATTTCCATCTCTTCCTTTCCCCCTTCCTTCATGGTTTTTCCCGTCCTTACTCAACAATCCAGAATGTCATAGCTACTGAATATTTTGAGAACACCTCATAGCCTTCTGAAGGGATGACATTCCCTGCTCATGTTCCGTTGTAATTCTAATTATGGAGGCTGCAAACATATTGTGATCCCTAGACTTTGTTCTTCTTAATTAATGTGCAGCAAATAATCCTGCATGCATATTATTATTCTAACGTGCGTTTGTCGTAAGCTTATTCTTGATAATTCTACTGTAGAGCAGCAACAACCATATTGTTCCTGATTATGATAAAGGAACTTGTAAGTCATTATCCTCAATTCTGTAGGACTTTGAACCATTTAAAGCATTAAGCATATTTTTCTAGGCCTGTAAAGTTGCTGTCAGAGCACTGAACCATTTAAGCACCTTTGGACTACCTACTGGACTGTCATAGATTATACTGTGCTTGTTAAGTCTCTTTATCGCACAAGGATGTAACATGACAGCTTCTTTGGAATGAATTGACATTTAGTTATTTTTAGTCAGTAACAGTTAAAAATGTATTTCAGTAATTGTTCCGAGTGAAGTATCATGTTTACAACTTCCTTCAGATGAAATTATCGTAATAACATTTCAATGTTATCTTCGTCAGCGTGACAATCCAATGCTAGAATGTACAATGAGTCCCGGACCCAGAACACTATTGAGGGACACTGATAAATTTTTAATAACTTCTGTGTTTTTTCCAGGATTTTTTTTCAACTACTTCTGTAATTATCATACAATTTAAGTTGCCTTTGGATGGTGGTCACAGCACCTTGTAAGGCAAAAGAAATGGTCGAAATTCCTCCTCGATGTTGCCTTGGATCTGCCCTTGCACTCTTTCAACATAAAAAAGAACATTTGTCTGTTTACGCCTTCAAAACTTAAACAAAATTGTTGCTGTGCAACAGCAAGAAGAAATTAGTTACGAACACTAGCTTTGATCCAAGCTGCTTGATGAAGCTGCTTGAAGAAACTACATTCCGCTTGTGATTTAACAAACGAATTTTGACCAAATGGCTACATTTTGACTAAGGCTAAGAAACATAATGGATGAAAGATGTTTAAATAAAACAATAGATTATTCCAAGTCGCTACTTACTACTCAACTGAGAAGAAAAAGTTTTTGTTTAAATTAACAATTGGGTTTGAAATGAACTGATCCTTTTCAAAAATTTCAATCTATAGACTAAAATTTTCTTCTCTAAGATGAAAATTGTGTCCTCTATTATGGTTCCAGTATGTTACTCTACCGTTCTGCATTTATAGTTGTTTTTTGTGACTCACTTTGATTCATACTTATCACCCTGTAAAATTTAATTCTGCATTTTACAATTTAGAATTGGCATGTATGCGACAATTTTTAAACCTAAGAAATAATAATAATAAGAAAGAGTATGTTCAAGCTTTAGCCACCCATTCCATCTAGTTGATATATAAGTTTAGAATAGAATTAGCATACTCTAGAATAATTGTACTGTGATAATCTGTAGTGATATTGATACTTTAACAAAATACAGCATGTTCAATGTATAGAATGCATATTTATCTGTAATGGCCAACTTGCGTGCATGCGTAGCCACTAGTGTTGTTACGATGTTGGTTTGATGTATAAGTTTCATGAAGATTTTGACATACGACATTTGCCGTTGTACTTCACGAATCCTAAACTAAACCAAATTAATCTAACACAACGAAAAACGTAAAACAGACTTTCAGGTGAAAAGAAAAACAAAAAGTGTTGGCATATATCATATTTTAGGTCTAACTTAGATCATGACCCACTTACTTAGTACAACTAGTAATCACTACAACCGAATGTCACGCTTTGGACCGAGTCTACAGTCAGTGAAAGTGAGGGAGTCAAGGAATGTGCATGTGATGCAGTCAGTCTGCCAGTGCTCACTGTGACTAAAGCTATGTAAGGACTTCTGTAAGCAGTTAAAAACCTGTACAAAATTAACGTCTTCATCGAACATCGAACAACACTGGTTGCCATCAGTTCTCAGGCTGTTGTAGTTTTTAGAAATTATTTGCATGGATGAAATGAGGTTTGTTTGCTCCTATAGGTTCAACTTTCCTGAGGAAACACCTGCCCAGAATTTCAACTCTTTTCCCATTGCCTTGCTCACCGTGTTCCAGGTAGAGTGGTGAATTAGTTTTAGCTAGGTTTTAGTTTAGTAGTTGCAACTCAAGTTTAGGTCCTACCCTTCGTCTTCGTTCAATTCAGGTCTTACCTTCCCTTCCCTTTTGGTGTTTCCGGTATATTTTATGTGTTTTCAGCTCATCTTTACTCTTTGGGTCCAGTTACAGCAGTCTCGACTTCTTTCTCCTCACAGATTTTCATTTGAGGATGGTACTCCTCCTGAAAACTTCGATACTTTCTCTATGTCTTTGATAACAGTTTTCCAGGTATCGTAACAGGAGAAGAAAAGAGCTTGCCAGCTTGGATGTCATTGAAACTAATTAAGTAGATGAGATAATCTGTAGAAATCGGATAGATTGTGTATGAGTGAGATCTTGCATCACCTTTGGTCTAATCCAGTTTAGCTGTGGAATTGTTGCTTATTAGTAATGCTTGATAACATTGTTTGTTTGAGTAGTTAGATCTGGTCGTAGAAATTTATAGCCGAATAACATGTAACACAATATTTCAAAATACAACACTCGTACCGCACATAATATTGTGTCTCTTTAAGTAAACTATCCAGGTGTAATCTTAAAATTCTTGTTTCTCCTCATACAATAATCCAAGTTGATATAATGGGTAAAAGCTATTATTTAACCATTTCTTGGCTATGCCGTAGCTATTACTTCACTCCTGCCTGATGGTAACGGTGAAGGAATGGGTCATATGGCAATGGACAGAATGTGTCAAAAGCCAAAAGGATACCAGAATCATGCTAAAAACACGCCAAAATATGCCATTGGCAAAATCTAGACCGTATTTAGACCATAACTGTTCATCTGCCAGCTTGGGATTAGCATTAATGTTGTTGGAGGGAGGGAGGGGGGAGGAGGAGAGATTAGCATTGGGGAGATAATGAGGTATGTGAGGTTGGAGGCAAATTGAATAATTTCATCCTAGGATTCATCTACCTTTGCTGTGTTTGGGTGGTCCTCATATTAGGACTAAATAGGTAGAGACATGTGATAATAGTTTTATCGTTAATCAGGGCAATATGTAATCAGGAATCATTAGTCCCAGCAATTCACGAGATTAAATAGTCAATGTAAGGAAAAACCTGAAGGCCACTACTAACTATGAGGAGTAAAATAAAATTGTCAGCAGTCATATCGCATAATTTGCGTAAATTCATAATGAACTAATTATGCAATTCCCACTGTAGCATTCATAAACAAACATTCTGTACACTGTCATAGTAATATAATAATAAATATAGTTCCTTACATATGTTTAGAACCTTTTGAACAGCTTTAATATAAATTCTTAAGTCAACATTAAATTAGAAGGAAACTAGCGGCTACAGCAACTACCTAGTCGCAACGGGTCTTATGTGCAGTCCCGCTATTACTTCCGAAAAATGTTGAGCCGTACACCTTTATCACGCACTGCAACAGTGCTTTCTATTATACAATCCACAAGTGGTAACCATAACAATCCACGGTTGAAAACATGTGAGGTTGTAGACCTAGTTTTAGATTCTAGGCGTAATTGTCAGCTTTTTGCCCTAATTTTTGTCGGTCGTTTTAATTTCATAAGTAACAGCTAGTGGAGAAGTGGGTTCAATAGTAGGCTTATTCATTTACGTAACACGATGCGGAGACTTGATTTTCAGCTTTTTGGCCTTTTTTTTTAACCTGCCATTTTAATTTCATAAGTAGGCGCTAACAGAGAATTTGGTTCGAGAGTAAGCCTATTCCTTCATGTAACGTGGCATCAAGATTGTCTTAAATGGAGCTAATGCGTGTTAACGAAATCCTTTTGTTTTTATGGTTACACGTCATCCTTACTACGGTTTAAATGCGACGATCAAATGTTATTATTTCAATTAGTTATGTTGGAAAGCCTCTTAGCTATACGGAAGCAACGATGTTTTAATTTGCCACGTCTTCAAACAAATTTTTGATCGCTGCATCCAACGGTGAAAACCATGTCGTCTCAATCTGGTATCGTTATAAAGTTGAAAAAGGCGACGGGCGGACAAAGTCGTTGCAATACTTTTCTCAGCCATTTCGGCTGTACAGAAGAATAAAAAGAGCTTAAACTCTAACAAAAAAAATCACCAAGGTATTCATTCTTCAATTACTAAAAGTACAGTCTACATTGCCTAACATTTAACGATACAGTACATAATTAAGCTTAGTCATATGAAGCTATGTCATACTGTACATTTTTGCAATTACAGTCTTAAATGAATGTAATTTAGATTTTAGTTTCATCACTTGGATAACCCTGCAACTGAATAAAAATTTCCACAATACTAATTCAGTTATAAAAATTAGTATAAGTTTATTTCCTGGTTTTAAAAGTGTACCATGGACTAAATAGAGCAGTCTTTCTGTGATTGCATTATGCATGAATGAAAAAGTAGTAGTAGTTAGATTAATAGTTTGAATGCAGAGGTTAATACTTGACAGTGATTGTTTGGATTGTTTACTTCAAATGCATGATAGCTAGGTAAACTTATAGTTCTAGAATAAAATTGAAGTATTTGTGTTACACATTTTTTCACTTACTGTCCGAAAAGAGTAGCTAAATAGAATATTTATTGCATTAATGCAACGTAGTGATGATACTACGATTATGGTGCCAGTTGTTAGTTTTCATATCTTCCAGGAAAACAAACAGTGCATTTGTTAGACCGTAATCGTTCACGGTTTAAGACACTTGGTTCCATTTCAGATCCTAACTGGTGAAGACTGGAATGAGGTTATGTACTACAGCATCAAGGCGCATAACGGGATTAAAGGAGGGATGATATATTGCTTGTATTTTATTGTTCTTGTCCTCTTTGGAAACTGTATCCTTTCAAAAAAAATAATAATTTGATTGCTTGGAATGGATTAAAAGAATTTCATTGATAAATACTTTAAAAATAATTAAAGACGGGAAAGTCAAAGGCTCACAAGAAATAACAAAATACAGATGCAAACCTATTTACGTTGCCTTTTGGACTTATATGTCAGACTGCCTGAGCGGGAAATCGAACCCAGGACCTTTGAAACCAAAGGCCGAGGTCCTACCGCTGAGCCATACTGACACGGCCCTGTTTGGTTTCAAAGGTCCTGGGTTCGATCCCCCGCTCAGGCAGTCTGACGAACAAGTCCAAAAGGCAACGTAAATAGGTTTGCATCTGTATTTTGTTACTTTAAAAATATTTGTAACTGTCAATAAGGTAAGGTAGCGTTTGTGTTCTTGAACTCTTAACGAAGAAGGAGGATGCCAGGGGCAAACGTATTGAAATGTTGAAAGCACTGACGGAATAATTAAAGTCAATTAAAAGCCCAGAAAAAGTGCATTATTATCCTTACTACGTTTCGGGGATTGCTGCACCCTATTAATAAGTACAAAGAAGAAATTACAGCATAAATATTATACCATAGTCAAGGCAGAAACTCAACCAAATTTTCCAAAAGAATAAGCCAATTACTACAAATTTAGGCTTTCTTGTGCAGAAGAGCACAGGTACGAAGGGAGGGTCTGTGGGATTTCGCCTCATTTTCACATCCTTGTGCAAATTGGGCCATGGGATGATTTTGTGGGGAGGGGTGCTATTGTCATGCAAGAGGCCAAAATTTTGCAAAATTGCACCAGCCTTTAATATTCTAATTTACAGGCACTGTAATGGTCCTGCACTGGTGGTTGATGTGATAAAATACCTAGTTTTTCTAAATTAATTATTCTGGTTAACTCGCTAGTAGCCCGTTTAAGGATGTCATATGCTTAGTGAATGGGGTGTTAAGTCTTCTCTCCCCCCCCCCCCCGGCCGTACTTCCTCTAACCGCCTCCCCCTTCCCCCTCGGTGGGGAAGAGTGGTGGGTAACACCCTTCACTATTATGCGTTAAGACGGATGGGTTGAGTCGTAAATGAACATTCTTTGCCATTTTTCCACTTCTCTCTTGTGGTTTTCATTTCTCACTTCACTGCGGAGTATCAGGGGACAAGGTAGCCCTAATAGTTAGCACGACCATTTCATGCGCCAGAGATTCCGGATTCGATCTTGAACTAAGACATCACTGGCATTTTCGGGAAGAGAAAGGTCTTGCGATGCCACTTGCTCATGTCGATTGTGGCATATAAAAGATCTTAGGAATTACCGATTGGAATTACCTAGCAAAATTGTCCCTCACGCCTTCTGGGGCCATGGCTTCAGCTGGGAGCGCATCAAACCTACAGCAACCTGCAGCGCTGCGGAGTTCAATCTCAGCTGGCCTTGCACCTCTCCCTCGTGGTTTCTAATTATGGTATGAGATGGTGCTCAAGTTCCTTTGTCAGGCACGCGCTATTAGATGATTGTCCATATATCGTCTGTTTTGATTGGCTAAAGCAGAGGACATAGTAACACAACAGCCAATCAGCGCGTGTCACTATTAAATATGTAGATTACTGTTTTCTGTGAAAAGAATGGTTGCGTTTTTCAGGTCAG
>JAHWFP010050978.1:46359-65890 GCA_023313725.1 Lithobius niger | reverse complement strand
CATGGTGCCCTTTGAAAACTCGGATGGAACTAATAGGAATGAATGTAACACGTTTCAATAGGGACTTTTTAGAGTTACAAAGTCTTCTCCTCAACCCTATAAATTCTTGGTGGAACCCATCGTTCGCTTGGCTGCCATAAATGAACAAGACTGTTTCGTTAAATTCTGATGTGTTTCCTGTCTTTTTGATATTATGAATGTTGCATATGGACATCGAGAAATGTTAAATATTTACCCATGGGACTGTCTTTTAATCCTGTCTGATACTTTAAAGCGTTGAACCTTAAACAAACTGTCAGACACACTATTAAACGTGTTTTTGGCCATCGCCGTAGACAACTTGGCCAGTGCCAATGAAATGACACAAGCCGAAGAGGAACAAGAGGAAGAGGATAAAGAGGTGAGTCCTTACTTCGCTACTTTTTATTTTATTTACATCTGTCTGTTGTAAGTACGTCTTATCGTCTGTACCGATGTCAGTAGCGTAACTTTTCACTGTCACTCAACCCAATGGAATAATTGTGGGAGGTAGCTTATACAAAAGCCGTTGTTTGTATCGTCTTTCGGCCCATGTACAGTGTACATGTGTCTGCTTGTGTTGGTGTGATAACATTTGCGTAATGGTAAACTGGTTAGCATCATTATTGACTAAGTAACGGTTATCACATGATGTTTTACATTATTGTACTTGGCATGGCACTGCAGCAGAGGACAGAAAGCATGCTCTGCCAAGGATGGGAAGTCTGGTTCAGAATTTAATGCTAAGATCTGCAGTCTTAGCAATTTGGACTGGATGGTACTTTTCGTCTAGAATACACCTCAATTGTATTTTCACATGCAGAGAGCCAAAGAAGAACTCCAGCGAGAATTGGCCGGATTGCAGCCACGTGGTATGAACCAAGAAGGAGGACTGCCACAGTTAAACGTTTGTCCGGCATCTCCGTGTCCAGACACTCTTCTGGACGGAACCAGAGGTGATAAAGATAATAATAACCAGGCGGATGATGGTGCGTAACTAACACTCTGCCCTATCGCCCAGGAATCAAACTCGCGTTTATACAGCATTACTTTTGTTATTTTGAATTAGGTGACGACGGAAACAAAAAAGGTGAAGATGACGGAGACGAAATTACGGGCCCGCGGCCAATGTTGCCTTATTCCTCCATGTTCATTCTGTCCCCTACCAACTTGTAAGTACCACACATGATCAAAACATTCTGCGGACTACCATCTGAAGTTTGTGCCCTCTAAAATTGTTCCGTACTCCGTTTATCATTGCAGCATCCGACGTGCGGCTCATTGGGTCGTCAATTTACGCTACTTTGATTTCTTCATCATGCTAGTGATTAGCTTAAGTAGCATTGCCTTGGCTGCTGAAGACCCAGTCGTTGAAAAATCAACTCAAAACGAAATTCTTAATTACTTTGATTTTGCCTTCACGGGAGTATTTGCTGTAGAAATGTTATTAAAGGTAGCATTATTTTAGCACAGTAGAACACTAAAATTGCACATGAGAAAAATCTTTACCCTATTTTCATGTTTTTTTAAACAGGTTATAGATTTGGGAGTGGTCTTTCATCCGGGATCCTATTGTCGGGATCTCTGGAATATTCTAGATGCCATTGTAGTAATTTGTGCTCTCGTGGCCTTTGGTTTTTCGTAAGTTTAATTCGCATTTTCCGTTATTTCTTGTGTGTACAAGTATGTTCAATACTAATCGCGTTAATTTCTCACCATTGCAGTGGTTCCGACCTAGGCGAAAATTTGAGCACCATTAAATCTTTGCGGGTCCTTCGCGTCCTCCGCCCACTCAAAACTATCAAACGGGTGCCAAAGCTTAAAGTAAGTAGCCTGCCTAAAAAAGTTGCCTGTGGTGTTTTTCATATCGTGTGCAGTAAATCATTCTTGTTTATATTCCAGGCTGTATTTGATTGCGTCGTCAACTCCTTAAAAAATGTAGTCAACATCCTCATCGTGTATCTGCTTTTTCAATTTATATTTGCCGTCATCGCTGTTCAACTGTTCAAGGGAAAGTTTTTCTTTTGTACTGACACTTCAAAGATGATCAAGGAAGATTGCCAGTAAGCCATTTAAATGATTTTATTTAAATAATATTGCTATTACTCTACCGCAGAGCTTACAAGTAAACAAGAACGTTGTCACAAATCAACAAAATCTTCCTTCATAGGTGACAATGCACGTGTATCTATTCATGTGGCACTTTACCATTTCACAAACACAAAAACATTATTTAGACGCAACAAGTTGAGGATGTAAGCAATTAATTTCAGTTAAATAGTAATAGTTCATCTGTTGTTTACCAAATATGACCACTTTATGGTGATTCAGTCTGCATCTGGCTTGTCTGAAACAATTCTCTTGCGTTCCGGTCTTGTGAAACAGACGATATCAAAAATTATCTCATCTCAACAGAATCTTACAAGAAGCCCCACCCACCTACAGCCAATCTCCACTTGCAGTTGCCTGTTTATAACTTGCTTCTCTACTTCCCACAGATTTCATAAAAATGAACCTATCCATATACAGCTGACAGAGTGGAAAACAGGGTCTTATGTGTTCAATTTGTTATTCTTGATTGAAGTTATTCAAATCTTTCCCCTCCCCTCTGTTCCAATCATATTTTAATGGAGAAAATTTGATAATCGTAGCAATTTATTATACAAAATCGTAGCATTCTGGTTTTTTTTCTTTCACTTTGTTGCATCATTAACCTAGCCCATTGATAAAAGTATTCAGATTTTTGGTATGAAAAAGTATCACATTCAAAAAAATATTAGAAGTACTATAGGTTATCGCCTGTTTCCCGAGTGCTGAGAACTAACAATGTCGAGGGTCGCTTGCCCCAGCGATTGTTAGTTCTTTGCACGAGGGAAGCAGGCGATAACTTATTTATTTATCTGCCCGACATTGAAGAAGCACACGACTCCAATAATGATGTAGTGCACGGAGTAGTACAACAATGCAAGCGGAAAGGAAAAAAAAAAAAACCTTTTGTGTATAGTGTTCTATTATGTCCTTGGATTTGGTATTCGAGGATTTGTTTGATTTGTCGATTGACGGAGATATTTCGAAAGAGATCACGTAATATAATGTTCGAGATGGTTGTGTCGTAAGTCAGTACGCAAGGGCGCCTGTACATTGGGGCTATTGGGGTTGAATCCACCCCCCCCCCCCTTCCCCTTCTCCTTTTTCTTTGCCTTCTTGCCCTTTTGGTAGACACAATCATTAAGAAACTCCATAAAAGAACAAAATCAAAAATGTTTAAACAAAGGCTTTTTCGATGTTCCTAACACTGATTAGGCCAAAATAAGGCACGTCCCAAAAAAAAGGTCTTCTGAAAAAGCCCCCCCCCCACCCTTTTGGTTGGTTTGCTGTCTCCGGGTGCCTTTGTCGATGCGTTCGACATTTCACATGGAAACTAACCATCTCCACAAGTAAACAAAAATATACCGCCGAAACTACAGATTTTAAAGAAAGTTTTAAAGGAGCAACTTTAAATTTTCACAGTGGATGTCATATTGTAATGAATTTTAAAGCTTGAAATGTTACCGATATTGCCCGTTTTCAGTATTTATTATGGTGAAAAATAACTTAACCTTTTATAAATAAATTTAATTTACACAGTGGGACGTGTAACACGGGTTTCGTTTAAAAAATAATCTCTAGTTATCACCGGTGCAGAGAACAATCGTTTTTCATTGTTGTGTCCTGCATCGTTGCATTGTAATCGAGTGCTCTCAGCACCGGGTCCCGTTCATTGTTGTGTTCCTCATCCTTGTATTGTTACAAGAGGGCTGGCAGATGACCAGGAGTGGATAACGCTCGTTAAACCCTTTGAAACCCTTTCAGATGTGGATATCGGTAGATAAGGTCCGTTCTTACCGATCAAAGTAATAATTATTTCCAGCAAGTTTAGTGTTACCATCGAGAAGAGATGAGGTTTGAGAAAATCTTGTCCCCACCTTTAATTTTAAATTCTCGTGACTTCTCGTCTCGATCTCGACTAGACAAATTTTGTCTCGTCTCGACTTATTGTTGCTCAACTTTCTCTGCTCTCCTCGATTTTTTTTTGTTTTCCTCACAATGTTGCTACGAAAGATGAGGAATACCAAAACAAATTATAAGTTTTAGGTTGGTGTTGTATGTGGATGGCCCCATCTCAAGGTGAAGATTGGTGGCATTTGAATGAAACTAATTTTCCCATAGTGGCAAAAATAAAAATAAAAGTCATTATCATGGTTTTTACCATGAATAACAGCACTGCATTTTCGTTTGTGTTATGTGAATAACTTATGCAACTTTTCACAGAGGTGAAATGGGGGGGGGGGGGGGGACACTGGTCATTGTTGCTCAACTTTCTCTGCTCTCCTGTTTTTTGGAGACCACTGGCTGCTCAGTGTGCGGGTGGCCTAAGACAGTTCCATCACTAAACTGCGACGCTAATTTAATTTTGTATTGCTACAGGAAACTTATGACGTAAATTGCGATACGGTACTGATCATTTCGAGCTCTGTAAAAGTCGAAGTAAAGTCGAGATAAATGAAATTTTTTTCATCTCAATCTCGCCTTCAGTCATCTTGACCTTGACTTGACTTACAAACATACTGTCCCGACCTTGTCTCGTCTCGTTGAGACGAGATGAGGTTCGAGATAAGTTGAGATTCTATCGTCTCTACAGTAACACTAAGCTAGTCTTTATCTCAGTAAGTGTTTTGTAATTTAAGTGCACAGAAAGTGATACGATGAGACGATACTCGTTGGAAAAGTTAGACAAATTCTCGTGTTTATACCACACGCCATGGCTGTTTGCTGTGACGTGCATATCACGTGACTGGGCTAGTCCAATCAGACGGCCTAACAGCCGTGTTCTCGTTCGTCATTGGCTAACTCATGGTGACGCCACGGCAAACAGCCATTGCGCATGGTTTAGGCATTTTCGAAATTCTTCTTGGTTTAAAAATTGTTATGTTGCTTCAGTATGTAAACATACATCTGAAAGTATCATTAAAATTTTCAGAACTTTCGAAAGGTAGAAGCTAACTGCGGAAGATAGCAAGTATTTACTATTACTTTATCTGAACATGTTTCGTAATCGAAAGAACATTTAAACAGAAATTGTAAACTGTATTCATGTTGTGCTTCCCCCCCCCCCCCCTTTCTCTGTAGAGAGACAGTTATGTTACGCTTAGTTACGAAGAGGTTTGGCTGATCCTTCCATAAACTAAAATTTACGAAAAGATTGTATAGATCCAATATTGCCTTTTTTCTGGATAAGACGACAAAGATGTGATGAGTGCGAGACACAACGAGACGAGACAAGATAAATGTATATCATTGTGAGATGACACCAACCAAATGCCTTTTGACGGGAACAGAAAACTTATTTTTTTTATTACTTCCGAGTTTTCTATTTTTCCACTCTGAAAAAAATTGAATATTGTACGAGCTAACATGCAGATTGTTCATTATTTCATTGCATTTTTTCAGAGGCCAGTATTTCATGTTCGAGTCGGATGACCAAGCCCCTTTAGTTAAAAGACGAATCTGGGATAAACAAGATTTCCACTACGACAACGTTGTTTTCGCCATGCTGACTCTGTTTGCTGTGCAAACAGGTGAAGGCTGGCCTACGTAAGTATTGTTCTAGCAAGTAGGATAATTCTCCTAAATCAGTGGTCTCCAAACTACAGATGTGGGGCCAGATGCAGACCACGAAGCACTTTTGTGCGGCCCATGCTTTATTTTCACTAAATACGATTTTCAGTTGTTTATGCTTTTGAAGGCATTTTTGCCTTTTCCCTGAATGAAGCGATGGTTACTTTTTCGAAACTAGAAAGAAATCTGGATTTCGTTCAGGAAGGGCTGATGAGCATCTGAATGCACTCCTTCGCATTGGAGTTTCCACTCTTAAATCTCAACATCGATAAATTGCCAAGTGCGAAGTAAGCCGACAGTTTTCAACAATGGGGGATGGGGTTTTAGTAAGGAGCAACTGTAACTTTGGAGAGTTGGGTGGAAAAATATTGTTATCTTAATTTACAAAAACACAACATTACTAGTATTTGGAATTGGGGCAAGGTCATTCCTCACATACATGGGGAGGGGCTAGTTGGGAACCCACTAGGACCAGACCAGGAAAAATTTGGCCCACGGAAGATAAGCAAGTATGCTATACGGCCCTCAGTTTGAAAAGTTTGGGGACCCCTGCAATTTTATAACTACTTACCAGTTTATGCTTTTTTAGTAGATAATGGAAATATCTTTATTCTTTTTCCAGTGTTTTAATGAATTCCATGGACGCGACGTACGAGAATCAAGGACCCCAACCTCGTTTCCGTATCGAAACTGCCATTTTTTATGTTGTTTTCTTTATTGTTTTCCCGTTTTTCTTTGTCAACATCTTCGTTGCTTTGATTATCATAACATTTCAAGAACAAGGCGAGGCTGAGCTGGAGGAGGGAGACTTGGATAAGAACCAGGTAAAGGCAGCAATATTGTATGTAAAATGTAGTAAAATGCAAACGACTTAGAAGTAACCTTTCATTCTTTCAGAAATCGTGCATAGATTTCGCGATTCAGGCTAAGCCACTGCAGCGCTACATGCCCCGCAGGAAGGAGGGCCTGAAGTATAGAATCTGGTGTGTCGTGGTCTCCCCTCCATTTGAGTACTTGATAATGGCTTTGATTGTTTGTAACACATTACTTCTTATGATGAAGGTAAGTGCCAATGCTGTTTTATCAAACCCTTCACAAACACTAAAACAAGCACACACAAATAGCCATTCTGGTAGCACTTTTACCAGCAGCAACAAGCAGTAACAACCATGTCTAACAAAGCACTCATTATTTGCTTTAATTGGACGAATCAACTGTTTCCTGTAGCACTGTGAACTTGAATTTGCTTTATTTCAAATCGGTTGTGACACTGTAATATTATTTTTCGTGGTTATCAGAAAATATGAATTGCTTTTTGTTGCTGGGCAAAAGATGTATTGCTGTTACACAAAAAATATGATTTTTCCCCCACATCAATATCTTCTTTATACTATTCTGCTATAAGTTTTGTAAAATAGCTCCTTCAGGGCATTTGAAAGGTAACACGCAAAGAATTACATTTTTCTGTCTTAGTTTCTATGCAACTGGTTTCTATTTTATTCTCTCAATTTGCTTCGGGGCATTTTTTAACATAGATGAGCTAGGTCGAAACCTCCCTTCTGCTTTTAAAATGCTTCCACTGTTGATGTTTCAAATTCCCTCTGTGAAGTTATGGTTAATCTATTAGGGAACATTATGTGTTTTTTTTTTTTTTACGTTTTTAGAAAATCACGATGACCTTCAGATTTCAAAAATTTTCTCCTGCAGCGATTTGGTGGGGAACGGGCCAAAACCCGATACAGCAATTCATTTTTGCTTGCCTTCCAATAAACGTTTTTGTTAAAAAATGCCCTGATGAACCGTTATGAAGCAGCGTTGTTCTCGGCAGCATTGTACTTTAGTGCATGTTGCTTCAGGCGGGTAAACAGTCGTTATAGGCTTATTTTTGTAGTCTTGCTCTTTGGAGCTAATAGCAACATAAAGTTAGATTATATGGAAATTGAACTTAAAAGTACTCTCTCCAAGATGTAATAAATAACGAATTGAATTTATTGTATGAAATTCACTAAATAGGGCTTACTAATTGTAATCATTAACACGTTATTACTAAATGAAAGCACACTGGTAGCTAGACAGTACAGTTTACATAAGTAATCTTATGGCCGTAAAATAAAACATTATCCATTCATTTATGAGCAAATCTCATATTACCAAAATTAATGACCACCAACACACACAAATCAGTGACCATCAATAATACATTAGTTTATTACACAATACCTCCCATGCTTACCACTTATATTTTTGGGAAAAGTAGGACAATATTCTTACTATTTGTACTCGGAATAAATAGTATGGCCTCCAAATATGCCTTACAGCCAGGGTATCCACCCAAGCACGTAATAAAGTTCAAGGAAACATAAATGTAAAGGATAGGTAAATAATGCATTTAGAAAAAAAAAATTGTAAGTTTTCAGGGACAAAAAAAATTTATACTAATGAAATAATTTTAAAGCGTAAAACAAACAACTGACATTAATCGAGAAATAATGTTTTGCAAAGGTGGTTTATTATTTTATGCTTCCATTTACATTTATTAGGCCAAGACATAGTGGTACAAACAATGACTTAGAACGTAAGACAAGTTAACAATAACAATCGCCAAAAGCCCAAAAGGCAACCTAAATACGTTTGCATCCGTATTTATTAAACCAATCTCGAGCCCATTGGCTTTCCGTCCCGTTTAAAACACATTCCTTTGAGCACTCTTTCTGTGGCATCTCTGAAATGCTTCTGCTTATTGAAGCCAGTCAGATTGAGAAATTGTAACATTATTTGGTGAGTCGTCGAAAAACATCTGAAGGCGTGCTTAGGAGTGATATTATAGGAAAAGATAAGAAACCTTTCTTATGACAGAATCTCTTTTTGCCTTGGGTTTATAAAAGTCAGCTGCTTTAGCTAAATAAACGTGCCAGAACCTCTCCCCATCCACCCAAGCACACACACACACACTAGCTAGACTTTCATTACATCATCATTACAGTTATTAAATATCCCTGAAAACACACCGTTGTTAGTTTTTTTTATCGTGTATTCGAATGTTTAGAGTTTTTATGCACTGTGCTGGACCTTTCACTCTATGCTTTTTCAAAACAAACTTGCGTTCAAAAATAGAATGAAACGATCTCTAAAGGTCATAAGGACATTTAGTAGGTAACAGAACAAAATAGCAGAACAAGTCAACGTATTTATTCTTACTTAACTTGTAGAAAAATAAGCTGAGGATAGGAAATAAGGGTGAAGTTAGCCAAGTTAGCAACCGAATGGATTTTTTTCTTGTTTTCCTTATTTTTCTGTTCTCGTACGAATGCAAAGGTAGTATTAAAGCTTGCAAAGCAATTTTACAACAAACAGCTATATGCGTAATTCATTAAGTTTGCAGCACTTTTTTTTAACAGTTTTCATTTGAGGATGTACCGTAAATCGCCTATTACACGCCCATATGCTGTTAAAATTAATTCAATTAAAAAAGGGGGGGGGGGGCCGTAACATAATTACACTTTGTATCTTACTTATGTGCAGAGAGGCTGTTTAGGCTTAACGCCATTGCAGAAAATTCGGCATTTATGCAATTAAAACCATCTGGGTTTGGAAGAGCATTAATGCAATACCTTCAATATTCTCATTGGTTCAGGAATTTAGTTTAGCTTATGTATGAAGCTTTTAGTCAATTTCTAGCAGAAGAATTTAAAGTGGCACTACCACAGATTCAAAGTCTGTAGAATTTTGCAACATCTAGTGCTGTCTCTAGCACTTGCTTGCATCAGGTGAAGGAATGCACAACACCATTTCTTTTAACGAAACAAACAAGCCATGAGCCTCCTTAACTATTGAGTGAAATAAATTGCGAAATCGTGACCTTAAATCATAGTAGGGAGGTGGTTCGTAACTTTGCGTG
The DNA here is from genome assembly GCA_023313725.1 of Lithobius niger. NCBI lineage: Eukaryota > Metazoa > Arthropoda > Chilopoda > Lithobiomorpha > Lithobiidae > Lithobius > Lithobius niger. The sequence continues at coordinate 56,316 of JAHWFP010050978.1, read as the reverse complement.
CGCTGATAATAGGCGATTTACAGCACTGCTACTAATAGTCAGCCCAATCATTCCAGAAGAATTCCATGAAGTAACTGTTATTTTGGTCTTTTTTATGTGATGACAAAATTTATAGAAATGAGTGCACAAAATATTAATACATTGCTGCAAGGAAACCTACAATGGACCAAGACTGGGCAAGAGCTACTTCGACTTTACAAATACCCTGCAAATGCCGCTAAATTTACATTTGTCTGCAAAGTTGATTTCGTTGGTAAGATGCTCAAGCTGTGTGATAATAATTGACCAATAGCAGAGTATGTGCTGCAATATAAACCACCCCCTCAGCTTAAACAGGAACTGCAGCCCATTATTGAAATAAAATCCATTTTTATTAATGAAATGTATATACAGATTGAGCGACGTTTGAAAGACAGCATTTCTGAGTTGTCTCCTAGATAGAAGCCTGATATGAATCTTAAGGACATGCATCCCAGGCGGGTTGCAAATAGTTTGAATTGTTGGAAAATAATGTAACCTAAATTGATCAGTAATGGATGATAAATACGTCATTCAGTTCATGATGGTAATTACATATTAATATGATTCCTCCAAGTTCAATTCGTACATGCCAAACAAATTTAAAGTCATCATTACACGACCACTGCGCGAACGATTACACAAACGTCTAGATGTAAATCAATCGTGATAACAGAAGAAAGGTGCATAAATTCTTTGTTGAGGTGAATTTCTATTGTGCATTCTTGGTCCATTTTTATCTTCTGTGTTAACTTAAGACTCAACAGTAACAAATGATTCGTGACATTTACATTGTGGAGGTGGAGATACACAATATAGAGACTGACTAAACTAGCGTAGTAGGGACAGAAAAAAACAGGTACTTGCTACATGTGGAATTCTTTACTCATGATGCCAATATACGATTTACAAATTAAGGTGTTGTTAAAATCATATTACTGGTTTATAAGTCTTATGGAAACAAACTGACAGCTAAATAGTTACACTCACAAAGCATGGGACTTTATAAATGAACTATCATTTGTTATCCCTTTTCTTTAATTGTCAAATTCGTAAAAATTATCTGCATAAAAAATACAGACACAGTAATTTTAAAACAGTAATGCTGGAACTTACTCATATATCATTTGCAAACTACTAAATTAATTATGTTTTGAATAAAATTCTCTAGCATCAGTATTGTACTTAAAGGGTATTTATTAACTGTTTCATGAGTTAACTACTTAGTTTGTTGGTCAGTTAATTAGACTGCTGATGTTGACAAACTACCAGATGTGTTTATTAACAATTAATAATGTTAATTTTTGACTTCATCTTTAGGACGCTTGGCGGGACCATTTTGTCTCCTCCCCGCCAATACCTATGTGCTGGATCCATCGTAAAAAAAAAAAAAAGGGCTCCTCTGGCCCGGGTTGGCTTTGTTGTTGTTTTTTTCCAGGGCATCACGCAAAACTTGTTCAGACTCGATCTACTGTGCTTTTTGGTAAAGCATGCGAATGTGGAGGACAAGATTGATGGGCTTGCCTGAGGGGCGAGTGCATGGAACGAGCATGTCCAACACCGCAACTCACTCGGAATCGTCATTGGCAAAACTGCATTGTGGGCGACCATGCATGCCAGGGGTCGTGGCTATATGAGGCATACTTGGGCAGCTGGGCACCGTCTTCATGGCGGGGATTACCAGCGTGCAGGCATGGCTCACCCATGGCCCCATCGTGTGCGTGGTTGATGTCATTGGGGCACTTAGGCATGACCCCATTCTCAGCATGTCAAGGTCCACCTTTTCACCTCCTCCTTCCCTCCTTTCCCATGAACGTGCATGTCCTTCTTCCCATCCCGTCTTCCCTTCCTGTCAAGTCAATGCCCTAAACTGTCCAGGTGGCCTTGAAATGACCGGTTTTTGCCATGTGCTGACGTAGTTCTGATGTTTCCGTGCTATTTTGATTTGCTTTTATTTTAGTTTGACCAGATGGACGAATTGTTCAAAATGGTTCTTGGAAAATTGAACTTGGTCTTCACTGTCTTCTTTGGGGTTGAATGTACTTTAAAGGTGTTCGCATTTGGAGTCAGGGTAAGAAGAAAATTTCTTGGCATGCTTGATTCCCTTCCCCTTCCCACCCTCCCTCCCTCTCTCTCTCTCTCTCTCTCTCTCTCTCTCTCTCTCTCTCGTCCCTGCCAGTGCCCACATGCTTCTTTGCCTCTGTCGCACCACTGCTTGCACCTGACTAAGCTGCGCATGCCTGACGAGTTCCCTGCAGTCCACTACAGGATGGGTGAGGACCAGCCGAGGAACCAGAGGGATGGAAGTCTCTTCATTCGTCCATTGTGAACCACCTTCATTTGTTTGTTTCTTTTTTTTTCTTCCTGTCCTTCCTCCGCTGCTGCTGCTGTAGTACTACAACGCGAGCGAGCTCTTCTTAGACGTATTAAGCTACATGAATTCCATCTTCACCCTGTTGTTCCTTCTTGAATGCATAGTCAAGCTGATCGCCTTGGGAATTAAGGTTTGCCAACCTTTCCGTAATCTAGCGACAGATCTGTGTATGTGTTAGCACACTGTCTCTGCACCCGAGGACGCACTGGATGTGGCTTGCCGCCCGCCGCTTGGCATTTGACACTGTGACCACTGTGACTTAACCACTCAACGTGACAGACTGTCCACCGGGATCTGGGAGGAGGCGCTTGAGAATTCGGCGTTGTGCCATCGCTTGGACGTGCGTGCATGAGGGAAGGAGTGTTCTGGCAGTTGCCACGGGGGCATGCCCGTCTCGAATGGCTGTGGTGGACGTGTCTTAGGGAGCTGCACTGTCGTGTCTGTCGTGTTGCTGTCGTCGTCCCCGACAAGACTGTGCAGCTGCTGCATCCATTTTTTTTTTTATCTTGCGCTGACATTACACCCACGGCCAGGAAATGACTCTTGACTTTGACCAGGCGATTGACTGGCCTGTCAACTAACAGTGAACGAGTGTTGTGCCTGCCTGCAGGGCCCATGTGGGGAATGAAGGGAGGGAGCATGTGCGGGAGGGAAAGTGGGGCAGTGCAAGAGGATTGATACAGAAGAATGGCTGGGATGTTGGAGCGGCCATGTTGTTCGAGTAGGGTAACGTGAATGCTGTGCTTGGGGAACAACTGCTCGAACTCAGTCCTGGGGCCATAATTGGGACATCCAAACAAAGATCTTCATGACAAGGAGCCGCCAGGCCATGCAAGGCGTCGCCATTATCCCCAGCATGAGACGCTCGCTTTGGCACGCACCTTTCGTTCTGCTCCTACCTCCCAGGCAGTGAGCATGCCCAGCCATGTATGTGATTTCCATGTGCTAATGTAATAGTGACTGGAGATGGCTGTAACGGGGCAGCTTGTTTTGCATCTCTTGTTGTCTTGTTGACATGATTGTTACACGTTGCCAGCATCTTCATTTCAATACTATTTTTGAATGGGATTGATGCAAGTGTGGTCAACTCAGATGACAAATTGGTGTAGTTTGGTTGAAACGTTGCGTTTCCCACTGCAACTACAATATTGACAACAAGGCTTTCGCTCTGGTTTAAACTATCGAACGTCAGTCATTTTCGAGTTTAACCAACACTTAGTTCTTTTTGGTCGAGTGTAGAAAGAATGAAAATCTCCAATAGCAAACTCTCGTAATAATCTCCATATTTTCAAAAGTAATGTTGAAATGAAGATGGAAGAACAGTTTCTGTGGCGTCTTAGTTTATTCGATTGTGCTCTGCTTCTTAAGGAGTTTTTGTTGTGACTTCAGTTTGCAATCTGCATTCATCTTTCTTTATATTAATAACGACCAAAGTAAACCGCTGCCAAGTGATATTTAGAATGTAATCCCCTTTATTGATATATTTCGTTGTACGCCAACTATTGGTGAACATGGTGAGTAGTACCCAAGTTACATTGAAAATGAAAAGGGTTAGTGAAAATTTATTTTATTGTTTGCAGTTAAAATATGATTATATGATGGTATCAAAGGTTAATCAATTTAATTTTTTTTTAAAGTTGGTAATATTATAGAGCCCTCCCGAGGCTTACTCTAGGTAGGTCTAGGGAAGGGGATCCAAATTTGTATGGCCAATAAGTGTTAGACCCTTCTCTAACCCCATTAATAATAATATGGGGATGATTGCAGACCACTTTCTACATGCATGCAAATTTTGGCTTAATTACAAAATCAAAAAACTATAAAGTTATTATAGCTTTTTTTTAGTTTTTTTTTTTTTGCTTAACTTAGATGGCCTTTTGGTTCACTAATGAATTGTTTTTGCCCCATCCAAAGAATTTTTTTAAGGATCCCTGGAATACCTTCGATTTGATCACAGTCATCGGAAGCACCGTCGATGCTGTTATCATGGAATCCGGGGTAGGAATCGTTTCATGAGTCTTTCAACGAATGCTTATTTACCGAATATCTCATTGACACTTAACATTTTTACAGCAGTCCAAAACATTTAGCGTTGGATTTTTGCGACTTTTCCGCGCTGCACGTCTCATCAAATTACTTCGACAGGGATACACAATTCGAATTTTACTCTGGACGTTCGTCCAGTCTTTCAAAGTGAGTTATGCCCAAATTTCTCGTTGATGTAAGACGGAACACAAGTGCTTAATGTATTGGTTTGTTGCAGGCTCTGCCCTATGTTTGCCTCCTAATTGGCATGCTGTTCTTTATCTACGCTATCATTGGAATGCAGGTGAGTAGCGAAGAAATGGCAAAAGAAATTAGAAGCAGGGATTGCTTTGATACGCTGTTTCAAAATAACATGCCCTGAAATCATTTCTTCAACATTTTACACATGTATTAATTTTCAGCAGTCTACTCACCAGTTGAGTAAGCCATGACTCATCTCATCCATTTTAAATTCATTCTATTGTGATACAGTGGCTGTGGGTGCGGAATGTAATGTTGAGCATTTTAATATTCTGGTGCTTGATGTGTAACACATTTTACGTACGGCATTAAGTTCAAGAGAATTAAAATGTTCATCATTATTATCTTGGTAAAAAAAAAAGAACAGATTTTCTATAACTAACCCCCAAGATCGCCCCTTTATCCAGCGCAGTCACTGCCTTTGTTGATTTCTGTGTGTGATTCCCTACTTATTCTCATTTCAAGCAGATTTTTGGAAATATAAATTTAGACCCCATCACAGAAATCACACGGCACAACAACTTTAGGAGTTTTATCCAGTCCTTGATGCTGTTGTTTAGGTGAGTGGTCCAAGGGTGGCCATGCCCCTCCCCGTCTTCTAGGGATTTCTGGGAAAGGGGGAGGGGGGATTTGCTGTGCTCAGCCCCTCTGCAGCTCTTGAGTTTTTCCCCTCACCCAGTACGAGTTTTTGCAGTTGCGTTTTCAGACTGTACCATTTCTTGACTGTAGTTTTGGCTGGAAATGGACTTCCCATGCGATGATGGTGCAGCTTCACACGCTCTCCCTCTGCGGCATGGTAGCTCCTTTTTTTCTGCTCCCCGTAGATGTAGTTGCCAATGTAGTATTTTCTTTAACACTGCTAGGTCTTTGGTAATATAGCCTTGGACCCTACAAGCAGCATAAACCGCCATAATAACTTCCGAAGCTTCTTTCAAGGGCTGATGCTGCTGTTCAGGCAAGTTGATCCCTCCCCTCCACCTCCTCCCCTGCATGAATGAATGGCTTGGTGTGGCTGTAGCACACGAGTTGTTTGTGGCAGTAGTTGTTGATGGCTCAAAGTGGTCCTTTCTGCACACGTTTCACTTTTCTTATATGTTGCTGGTTTGGAAGTCTCTTCAGTAAAGGGATGTTTGCGGGGTGAAGTGCACAATCGGGCTGAATTTTTGGCTTGGCTTTAAAAAAAATACAGGGATATCCACAAAGCCAACACAAGGTTGGTCATTTGTCACAAAATCCACCTCAAATTTCGTTGATTTTCTTTTTTCAAATTAAAACCGCTGCTAGTTATTTTTTCTGTTGTGGTTTAGACATGCTTATTTGGTTCGTCTCTTTTTAGACAACTTAGAAATGATGTGTCCCTTTGTTACGTATTGGTGACTAATGGCCAGCCTTCTGAACCTGCAGCTATTAGGTGCAGGATTAGATACAGTTAAATGACTGTACATTTACTTTTCACTAAGTCTTTCACATTTTAAATAAAATTATATTTATTTTATTATTTTTATGAAAACAAATGGTGTAATAATTGAAATTAAGTCCAGCAGAACTTGTAACTGGCGGTATATCACAATGAATTTCATTCCAAATTTCAATGAAGAGATTTTCGCCATTTAAATGCTTTCAGTTTTTCGTGTTGTGCGTCCAAAAGTGTTCTCGTGCGGCAAGTCAAGTTTGCTTCTGTGGCACGTTACCACACTCCTAATAGCAAACTGTCTGTCTACTTTGGTTGTGCACAAAATCAGAAATCAAAATAAATAGTGTGTTCTATGTTCGTAGCAGTAGACCAGTTGGCTTTATTCGGTTGTCCTCAATAGTGTGCCCCAAACACAAGGCTCTGGCTGGTAAATAGCACTGGTGGCAACGAACACCAGTGTGTGTAGTATCTATTAAACTTGTTTTGATTGAGTATTTGCTGAAGGAGTGACATATCCTCAGTCACAGGCTCAATCAAGATGAGTTGTTGTGCTATTAGACTGTTGTTCGTTGCCATATGAGATCAGTTGTATGTTAACAAACATTTATATGTCCAGGTGTGCCACTGGAGAAGCATGGCAGGCTATCATGTTATCCTGTACCAAAAACAAAAAATGCGATCCAGGTGCCGAAAAAGGCGAAGGTGAATGCGGAAGTGACCTCGCCTACTTTTATTTTGTTTCATTCATCTTCTTCTGTTCATTCTTGGTATGTTGGCATCAGGAAAGTAATGACCCCCCGTCTTTTAAAAAAGTGGACTTATTGGTTTTTTTTTTTATGTTATGTGTTTAGATGTTGAATCTTTTTGTTGCTGTCATCATGGATAATTTTGATTATTTGACACGCGATTCTTCCATCCTTGGTGCCCATCATTTAGACGGATACATCCAAATGTGGGCCGAATACGACCCAAGTGCAACGTAAGCCATTTTACTTCTGTCTCTAGTTTTGTTTATAATTGTGGAGAACAAACATTGCAAATTTTTCATTATCTTCTTGCAGGGGATTAATTCATTACACAGAAATGTACGACATGTTACGAAATATGGCCCCTCCCTTGGGATTCGGCAACAAATGTCCTACTCGACTCGCCTACAAGGTATGGCATCAATTTAGATTTGTGCAGAGAAACGCTATAAACTCTACCACTTTGTTTAGTACTTGTACATAACCTGGCATTTTATTTGGTACATTTGCAGAAGCTCATCCGAATGAATATGCCTGTCAACGAGTGTGGCAAAGTGCACTTCACCACGACTCTGTTTGCCCTCATCAGAGAAAACCTGAGCATCAAAATGAATACAGGTATGCCTGTTTGAGCCTTTCTTACAAAGTTCCCAAGGTTACAAATGGTAAACTACACACACTTCATTTTTGTGAAACAAATGGGCCAATGGTCGAATGCGTCCTCCTGTTGTTCACTGACTATTCAACTTATCGAAACGTAGCTGTAACTCCTACATTATATTCCATCCTTTTGTTTTTCTCTTTGGTACACCTTATTAAAACGAACAAAGTATTAAAAAAATAAACATGTTTTTTGTTGTCTGCTGTGGATTGGTTTCGAAAGTTCTGAAGCTTTATAACCATTCTTGCCTAAAAGATGGGACTGGCTCCAGTCAAGTTTGGCCACCTTCAGTGCAGCTTGGTACAATAATCATCTAAATCTGCCCAGTTCGTAAATTACCTGAAAAAGCTTGTCATTGAATTTTTATGGGACTATAGGTCTGTGAAGCCATCTGCAGGTTAACCATGTCGCTTGTACAGATCCTTCTTTTACGAATTCCTATCATCAACTGTTTCACTTCATCATATGTTTGTAGATCGTATTGATCAACTTGTTCTTCCCACCTACTATAGGTTAATGTCTAGACTGCAACTAGAAATTAATCAACTACCATGTGGGATCATTCAAAAAAGTTCCGTGCTGTTTTGGTCTATTTTGAACCCCTTTCCAATGTCCCATTTTGTCTCACCAACTCAAGCCCCCCCCCAAAAAAATGTTGTCACACCGATCTAAAAAAAGTGAAAAAGTAATAAAATGTAAAAATCAAGGTTTTTCAACCTTAACAATCAGAATGTGCATTCTCTCTAATTACAATAATATTGACACGTTCAAACAGAGCCGTGACTTTTACAGCGTTCCTTCACTTTCCTGACACCTAAGCACGTTAGAGTATTAAAATTTTGTTCTCGCACAAATAATCAAGATGCGCAAAAATATAAAAGTGCGACATCACATTTGTGACAACAATCCCATCCCCTCCAATTCCAAACCACGGTGCCTGAGGTACTTTTTGAATGGTGCTTGTCAGATGGAAGAGAATTCCATGGCTGAAAGACCTCCTCAGAAAAGGAGCTGTAATGAATGTTACCACTAAGGTATGACTTCTGGGCCAAAATTATGACCCCGTATCTTAGGCTGGGGTAGGCAAAAAAAAAATGTTGGAGACGATAAGATCGATCAAGTTGTTAACTGGTAAAGTTAAACTTAGGTGTCCATGAAAGAATCATCAGGTTGTGTTTGAGTATCATGGTGGGTACGTGTTTAATTGGCTTGAAACATTTGATTAGCTTGCATCAGTTATCTACATTAACATGTATTTATTAACCAATCTCGAGCCCAATTGGCTTTCCGTCCCGTTTAAACCATTTTTTCACGCTTTCTCGTGTGTTCCTTTTAGTTTGACTGGTGTGTGGCGCGCAATCAAGCGTCCCTCCAGTGGCGATTGGAAAAGTGTATGTTTTCATGTATATGTGTGCGTGTTAAATGCTGCCTATGGACGTTTCCTTTTGGCCGTGTCAGTCTGGTTCAGCGGTAGGACCTTGGCCTTTGATTTCAAAGGTCCTGGGTTCGATTCCCCGCTCAGGCAGTCTGACATATAAGTCCAAAAGGCAACGTAAATAGGTTTGCATCCGTATTTATTAACCAATCTCTATGCTCCCCTTCCCCTTGCTCCACCCACAGAAATTCAGCCTCCAGCTTGTACGGAAGATGTTTTTTCTTTTGCATTCTCCCTTTTCCAGTTCAGCTGAAGCTTTCATATTTTACTGGGCATAACGAAAAAGAAAAAAAGGCCTTATAGAAGGACTAGTCTACATATCAAGCAATTTTGTAACGTGCTACTGGTCCTTCTTCAAGTAAACCCTTTGGATGCTCTATCATTAAGTTCATTGTTTGCCTGGAGTAGGCCTGTTAATAAAGTGCCATTTCACTGATGGGATCGGTCACTAACGGCACATCAAAAATCATCACAAGTGATGGTCATGAGTTAAAATAAAGTATTGTTTTGAGAGGCAGTGAAGTTTGCAATAGCCATGGCAATCATTAACTTCAACAGGTGTTTTTTTCCTTGACCCATTGCTTAGTAGCTACAAGACACACATAGTTCGGAAATAGGCGAGCAGAACTATTCCATACAATGAATCGGTTGATGTTGTTTCAGGTGGTCCTACAACCGAAGCCGAAATGAACACAGCCGATGAGGAACTTCGTGAAACGCTCACGAAAATATGGCCACTGCCAACTAAGAAAAATCTAGATGTTTTAATTCCCACCCCAGGTAATACCGAAGTGTTCTTTGCACGACTTTTCACTCACTTGTTCCCACAATAGTCTTATGCTTACGGCGAGTAGCTTTCTCCTTAGCATCTAGCTTGTATTTAAGACAGACACTTCTTTTATTTTCCAACAATTGAAATTGAAAAGTAATAATCCTTTTTACACCTTATTAAAATCATTCACTAGGAATACGAAATTGAAAAGTAATAATCCATTTATTAAAACCTTACTAAAATCATTTGCT